>VDFB02003340.1:0-45404 GCA_007258455.2 Sequoia sempervirens | reverse complement strand
TATTAACTGTCAGATCTGAGACCTAATGATGAATGGTCCATATTTACAATAATAAAATATAAATAAAATTTAGCTTTTGGGGGTGCTCCACCCAAGCCCCCATCAAGGCACGCGAGCCCCAGACCCTCTATCAAGGGGATGATTCCCTTAGACCTCTCACGAGGGGGGTACCCCACACCCCCTTGTCGTGTACGTATCAACAATACTTTATGTAATTGTAAAGTTCAGACACATTTTCCCAACATAGACCTCCTCCAAGGAAATTCCAAAATGAATAAGTTTTTTTGGCCTCTTTGGTATCCTTTCCAAATACGAGGAGCTTCAAATTATTTATGATCATACTTGTAGAAGGGTAAACTATTTTAGATTTATATTTTATTTTGGGATTGTCCTTCCTCCTAGTTTTTCTTTACTATTAGTTCTTGTTTCACCTTTTCCTTAGGCTCTCTCTACCTGATTTTACTTCTCTATTTTACTTTAACTTCATCTATCTAGGTTCACCTCTATATTACTTTACCAACATCTTTTCTTTGCCTTTATCTTTGGGAAATTTAATATAAAAGAACTCATTTCTAAGTAGATCTCTAAATTCCCTTACACAGTCACTTATTACTTTCACTCTCTAGTTATAACAGGGATTTGATTCTTATATCTTCTTTAGAAAATTCCTTAACTTTGATGGAATGGGAAGTGACATTTAATGTTGTGGGTTCATCTCCTCATACGGTCTCTTTGGATTAGGGGATGTTTATCTTGGTAACGATTCATTAGTGAACATTTTTTTCTTTAATGGCTCTTGAGTTAATTCTTCTTCATCATTGAGATAGTTTTCTCTAAAAATCTCTAATGTCCCCCAAGAAAAATCTATTTTCTTGGTGATCTCTTTAATCATGTTGTCATATATTTCCTCACTCTCTCCTATATAACAATCTATTTATTTCTTCCCTTTTCCATATCCATGATACCTACTTTGGTATTCCACCAATCAATGTTGAGATTGGGTGTGCTCTTTCTAAATGTCGGAATTATCAATTCCTTAAACCTATTATTTGATTATAACCCATAGATAGAATTCAGCATGATTTTTATGGCGGTGTTCCTCATGTTTGATATCCTCTTTGAATGATCTTCAACACTCTTAGAATTTCCCCTTATAGCCACATCTATATTATCCCTAAAAATGGGGTCAAACTACTCTATGTTCATTATTGCCTCGTATTATTTTAATTGTTACATCATTCTAGTTAGGTTTTCTTTATAATTCTAATTTAGGTTATGGACCACTTTTGTTCTTTAATATTAGTGAGTTCCATGTCCATTGAGTATCTTTTTTTCTTAATACTAGAGGATCCACTAGCAAAAACTCTCCTAGTTCTCTCTCTTGATGCTTCTCACACCTTCTCTAGCCTTTTTCCTATATGTCTCTTCTCTTTACTAGGTTTTATTAATCTCTTCTCTTCCTCTATTTTTTATAACAATCATTTTATTGTTTTCTTCAACACCAATATCAATCTCAACAATAAGTTATCTTACCTTCATGATATATCTCTTTATTAGTGATATTATAATTTAATCATCCTTAGCCCCCTTTTATTCATCCCTAGAAGATAAATTATATTTGACTCAATAATCAAATATCCATTCTATAATCACTCCCTATATGCTTAAACCTCCTAAGGGTCAATACCTAGGGTGCACTACCACACATCTCCATCATTTCCATATCCACCATCAATACCCAATCTCTTTAAAGCATTATTTAATACAACTCTCTTCCATTAGTTTTGTGGTTTAGTATCTTTAGAGCATTCTTTACTACAACTTTCTTGCCTTAATTTTTTTATTCCTTCTTATACAAACAAACTAGGGTTCAAGCAACAGAATTAAATTTTGGTAATAAATGCAAACCCAAGGTGTAGATTATTTATGTCAAAAATTTAACCCTAGTTTGATACAATAAGAAGGAAGATAAAAAAAATACAATATATTAATAGATAGACTAAATAAAATATTGATTAATTCACTCATTATAGAATAGAACCATTCATTTATTTATTCATATCATCAATAAATATGATCTTTCATACCGCAAGCATAGATATACACATCACGTATGCTTGGGTGTTACACTTTTATCTATCTACTTTTATATTTTGTATCATATATGCATTCATAGTACAATATGTTACTAATATAGCTTATCACTATATATAGACATGTCCCTAAACTTGTCCTTATGTTGGGAAATGTGTGTTGTACATATTACATAATGTTAATGATGTAAAATAAATATATAATTGTGGTACATTTGAGATGTGGACATCACATGGGATATGTATTCCTAAGGACATTTTTATGGTGTATGCCACATTAGGATAAATATTTGGTAGGAAACACTTAATACAAAAATATTTAATTTTGGGGTCATGGTTTAGTGAGCTCATGGTTTTGAGGGACATGGTTTATGTAATACCACTTAATGGTTTTATGAAAATTTGTTCAATAAAAGTAAGTACAAGAGTAGTTGGGTTTGGTTGGATTAAGCATCTCTTAGGTTTTGTATGTGTGATTACTAGAAGAATATATTATAATGTGTTGCTACAATAGGGTTTTCATTTTCTTGTTTATGTGAAGCAATGCAATTGACTTTTTTGGTATGTCAAAGGCCTTACATAGAGACAAAAAGTGTATTTAATATTGTTATTGAGATTATACATTGAGTTTTGTGGGTGTTTTTGGAGGTTGGGTTTTCCCAAGGCACATCTTATGTTTTTGATTAAATAAGCAACATTTACAGGGTGTTGTACCCTTCACATGGGTAGCCCTCAGGGCCAAAAAGAAGCTAGTTTAAACCAAGACATGAACTAGGAGAAGAAGCTTAGAACATAAGGGAGTTGATCCCTTAACAAACAAGAGCCACTAGGCCTGGCTAAATAGGCCAAACAGGCCACACACAGAAACAACTAACAAACAACTATCGAACAACAAACAAGGACTAGACCACCCCAGAACCTGGGGGGCTAATCTGACTCCCTTTACCCTAGGTCGTGAAGCAGCGACAGACTTGGGGAGTCCCTTCTTCTTCCTCTACACAACAAACTAGGAAGACTCAAAATCAAAGTCCACCGAGCAAGGCAAGAGGAGCAGATCCTCAATAGCCACCACGAGCAAAGAGCCACCATGCAACAAGGGAATTGACAATGTAGAAGAGTAGTCAAGAGCTATCAATGGACCAGTAGAGGTGTTCAACGAGGGACGAGCAGGTTCTACCTAAACAGTGACAGCAATTCAAGGCAACAATGGTTCCACAAAAGGGATAGCCAAAAGAGGAGCCTGGAAAGAATCAAACTCCTTGGAAAGGCACATCTAATGTTATCATGTGGGTATGCTTTGTTATTTTTTTATTATGGATGCTAAATACTTATTTTATATTTTTCTCTCATATGGGTTATGTGGAATTACTATATTGTGCCTATAATTTTCCTTCATTTGGTATCAAAGCTTAATTTTTAGGTTGTAAGAGGAGACATCTTTGTAATATTGTTAACTCTTTGTTTGAGTGGAAGTTATTCATAGTTGAATTTATTTCATGTGGGGAAATATTGAAGGTATTTCAAGGTTTCAGATGTGTTTGTGGATCTACAGTTTTTCAAATCTAAGGTTTTTTGTTGTTTATTTGACAAATGGGTTTTCATGAATTTTCAATTTGTGATGGTTTTGGAGGAGTTTTATAGATGACCTAAGCCAAAATAGACCTCGCCATTAGCTCCACAAGGCCCAAAAATCCATGGATCAACACAAAACTCAATATTGTTTGGAGCTAAAGAAAAAATTTCCTTTTTTGGGGTCTTTGGGGGAATTTCGGGCAATTAAATTTCATATATTCATAAAAAAATTGTATCGTACAATCTATATAAGATATATAGCCATATGTAATCACTAGAACTATGATACAATCAACATTTTCCAAGGAATATTCATCTTGCATTATGTGTACAATCAATAAAGAAAATGTAGTCACATTAGATTGCAAGTACAAGGTGGTGTCATCTAAGCCAAATCTTTGTATGGGTGCTTGTGTCAAGCTAGCTTTAGCAACCAAGAGATAGCACAAAGCCTTATTAAAAGTCCTAAACCCATGGTCATATGAGATATTAGGGGTTTTTGAGAAGTCATTGGTCTATCACCTAGTTCTTTCTAGCCCATGAGGGATGAATTTGACACCACCCACCTACCACCAAAATAGTGACAAGGCTATTTTATTTTATCTTAAGGAGGGTTTTTTTATGAGAAGCATAACTTTCACCCATAGTCTTAATTTTTGTACTTCTTATAGTCAATGAAAAGTTCTCTCCAAGCATTGCATAGTGATGTTAGTGGTCTTTTTTAATTTTATTGTTTATGATAGAAAATTGCAATAGGTATAGGATTTAATGAAAATTCAAACACAAGCCTAGATCTAAATAACTATAAAAGATTAAAAAAATCTAAATGAAAATATACAGAGTGTAAATGCAAATATTAGCTAAAATCCAATATCAAGAATATGGAGAGGTTAATAGATAAAATTGAGTATTCAAAGGAAGGAGAAAGATGTAATAAATAGCCTTAAGTTTATAAATCCAATGAGTACGAGGAAGAAGCACAAAAATTAAAATACAAGGGATTACTTTAACTAAGTTTCTAAATTTAAGAAGATAAGTAGAAAATTAGAATCTCATAAAAGAAGAAAAAGTTGTGTACTCATTTATCATATCCTACCTATGTAATTAAAATAAATTACATAAGTAAACCTAAATAATAAGGTGCAACGCGCCAATAGTGGTATGGTGTGATGGTTAAGGTTTTGTGTTGTTATTCTTGCCATCAAGGTTCAAACCCCATGGGGGTGTAATTGTTGAGAATTTATATTGGGGATGAGGTCCCCCATTTGTGACCTTACCGATTCATAGCTCTAGGTCAAAAGTGTTTACCCCTTAAAATAAATAATAATAAGGTGCAACTAAATAATTACACCAACAATTAGAAATCATTGTTTCTCACTTGTACAAAAAGTCATATCTTATGTCCATGGTATTTGATTTAGACTTCTTATAGGTCATGGAGATAATTTTTTGAGCACTTCAAAGTAGATCAAGTTTTTTGTCACTTAGTGGAATATAGAGAGTGTCTAGAGGACTTTTATTTTTGAGGACATAAATGATATAGACATATGAGATTTTGAGTCTCAATACAATGGGATTTTGATGTAGGAAAATTTAGACTAGTGATCATGGTGTCATGGAGGTTCTAGTATGCTTTTTGGCACAATATGGTCATTTATATATACATAGTCAATGGTGATGTATGCATTCCTAAATTGTAGGTGTTGTTTTATCTTCTTCTCTTAGAGATCATGGTTCTATATTACCTTTGGAATTTGATGGTGTTTGTAATGTCCCCTTCTAATTGATCTTCCGTGAATCAGAGGATTAGCCTATAACATCGACCCTCGTAGGCTAATGGTTATGGATAGAGGGTCACTCAAACGGACACTTGGTCGTGAATTTGCAGTGTTGGTATCTAGAGTATGGTGTCGGGGTGAATTTGTGCTTTTGCCGTGATATTTGTGCTTAAAATATTGATCTTCAACTTTAATTTCACCTTCTCTGGCTTAGGGACCATGTGTCTATTATTTAAAAGGGTCACTTTATATTTTTCAGTTACTATTCATTACTAAAGTGGAAAAAGTTATAACTTAAGTGAATAGTAACTCACTTTAATGAATAGTGATTTCAATGTAAAATTATAAAAGCAAGAGGAGAAGTTCGACCCCCTCATGTTATGAGTTATTTTGATGAATGAAACTTGGAAGTGTGGAGTTTGGGAGAGAGGGAAACTAGGGTTCCTGATTTTTGTAGTGGGTGAGCCTGGATTGGGCTTTGTTCGTTGAATTTTTGCTTCTTGATGGTGTGAAATACCACCCTAAAGTTGCAGATCTGAGTTTAGTGGGTTCATTTGGAGCCATATTTTGTTGATTACAAGTTATTGGAGGCATCTACTGGAAGGGTTTTTGCTACCAGCATCTCCATTCGCCATCTAGAGGTAGTCATTTGCATTTTGGAAGATTTTGAAAGCTGATTTTAACATCTACAACCAGCCGCCTTAATTTGAGGGTTTTATCATCATCAAGGAAAACGCATTTCCTTTGTGGCTGCATTATTTCCTAAAGTGGGCACCCTCATCATTAGAAGCTATTCCAACAAATTTTCAGTAGGAAAAGTTTGTATGTCAATTTGTATGAGCATTTTTATATGGACGGGTATTGTAGCAAACACTATTCATAGTGTTGTTTTGGTTGTAAGTAATTATATGGATGTAAATTGTATCTTGTTTCAAAATGTATGAAAGCTATGCGACTTAGGCACTCTCTCATGTAATGAAAAAGCCTCTTACTTTCATATCGAGTTTCTTTTTTAAATTATCATTGAAGTTTAGTTTATTTGAGTACTCTATATGCATTTGCTTGTAAAAAAATCCTTAGTATCATTGGCATCAAACTTCAAAACACAAAAACAAGAAAAGCAGGATACAAAACCAAAAAAATCAGACCTACAAACCAAGTGAAATCATTGCAGCAGTGAGCACGGCTCATCATAGTGGTATCAGAGCCTTGATCCTACCATCCTAGAGGGTCAAAATTTCACATGAGAGGTCACACTAGGTACTACACTTGTAGAAGGGCGAAGCAAGTAGACAATTGGCAAGAGGATAACCCGTTTGAAGATATACCAGTAGAAGAAATGGGTGACAGGGAAGAAGAGGGTCCACCGAGAAACAAAAGAAGAAATGAGGAAAATAGTGAAGATAGAGATGATAGAGAGTTTTTTGAGCGGATGACTCGGGCCTTTGAAGGGTTCTCAGCAACAATGCAACAGTTTGGTCCGCAGATACAACAGAACCAGGTTACCGAGGATCATAGGAATGTGGTTGGGACACCGAGGGCATATCGTTCCCCTTCACGAACTGCAAATAGACCCACTCGTCCTACCTTTTTGAGGGATGAATCAAAAGGTGGCAACACAGAAGAAGAAAGAGAGAAAATATTTGCAGATACTCTCATGGCCGCTAATGACAAATGGGAATTGCTGACACCCCAAGTAAGAGAACGCCTAAGCTTTGACAAATTCTTGAGTCAAAGAAGGGAGCATTATAGAGACAGGCCAACCCGGAGACCAAGAGGACAAAATAGAGACCCACACAGTGATCTCAAGCATGCCACCAGCAAACTCACGTTACCCACATTTGATGGCAGTGGGACGGTTATAGCTCAGTCTTGGGTCCATAAGTTGGATACCTTCTTGAACCTTCGACCTATGGTAGAGGCAAACGCAATTAAGTATGCTACATTGCATCTAGAGGGAGCAGCCCACGATTGGTGGTACCATGGGTTGGTGACCCTGCAACATGATCGTATTACTTCTTATCAAGAGTTTGTTGACCGGATGATTGAACGCTTTGATAGGAAAGATCCAGAAATATACTTCAAAGACCTAGCTCGACTCAAGCAGGTTGGGAGTCTAGAGGGATATATGGGTGATTTTCAGAGGTTGTCGGTTATGGTTCCCAACATATCCGAAAGGAGACTAGTAGTGCTATTCATTGAGGGAATCTCATAACCATTAAGAGGTTGGATCAAAACTTTTGATCCCCCAACCCTACAGGAGGCTATGAGGAAAGCGAGGAGCATCGAATTCGCAGCCCCACAAAGCAAGTCTTCGTCTAAAACATCCTCGTCATACAAGGATGGAAAATCATACCCTAAGAAGAATGAGAAAGCATATACTAAAGGTAAATCATCAATCCCATTTGACAAAGAAACTATTGACGACTTGCGCCGAAAAAAGTTGTCCTTCTATTGTAAAGGACCTTATGACACAAACCACGACTGTCCTCTAAGGCCCAAGGGGAAGGCAAACTGAATCATGTGGGCATACTATGAGGATTCTGAATTTGAGAAATCAGACCACCACACTGAGCATGAGGAATCTGAGGTGGAAAAATCTGAGAATGAGATTGAAAACGGCCCCGAGACGGAGGAGGAAGTTAAGCTTCAAGAAGCACGTCTCAAGAGCATATAGTGAGAGGGCTCTTTCAGAATGCGAGGGGTCTTAGCTAGGAAAAATATCATTACCTTATTGGATGACATCTTAGCATATAGCAAGGCTTGGGATGAGCATATCGCACATCTAGACGTAGTATTGGGCATTTTGGCCAGCGAGTCTTTGTATGCAAAGGAATCAAAATGTGACCTAGGAATGACTGAACTGTTGTACTTGGGCCACATTATCAGCACAGAGGGTGTGCGCATGGATCCAGACAAGGTCAGGGCTATTATAGAGAGGTTGACGCCCGAGAATCTTACTCATCTTCGAGGATTTTTGGGTTTATGTGGCTTCTACCGTCGATTTGTCAGTGGCTATTCACGTCATGCAACACCACTTATGGGCCTAACAAAGAAAGGGGCATTTATTTGGACTCCTAAGGCGCAGGAGTGTTTTGAGAAGTTTAAGTAGTTGATGACCTCTTGTCCTGTCTTGGCCTTACCAGACTTCACTAGACCCTTCGAGCTACAGTGTGACGCCTCGGGCGAAGGGATTGGCGCAATCCTCATGCAAGACAAGCATCTGATAGCTTTTGAGAGCCAGAAGTTAAGAGGACCAGAGAGGGGTTACAGTATTTATGACAAGGAAATGTTGGCCATCATGCATGCATTGGCCAAATTCAGGCAGTACCTCGTAGACAGCAAATTTTGCGTAAAGACCAATCATAACAGCTTGAAGCATTCCTTCGGACAACGAGATCTTAATGATCGTCAGCAGAAGTGGGTCAGTAAGTTGCAATCATACGACTTTGACATCGTTTATGTCAAAGGGGCTCAAAACATTATGGCTGATGCCTTGTCACGTCGTTTGCACTTGAACTCTCTGGTCGAGATTACAGAGAATTGGAAGCACCTGATTTCAACAAAATACGCCAAAGACCATGGGCTTTCGGCATCGTTGAGGGTTCAGTGCAAGACAACAAATATTCAATTGTAAATGACCTCATTTTTTACAAAGGTAGGATCTTCTTGACCCCGGGATCAGAGATGAAGAACACAATATTAAGGGCTTTTCATGATGTACCTATGGCGAGACATCCTGGATATTTCAAAACTTATAAGCAAGTTTGAGAACGTTTCACTTGGAAAGGACTCAAGTCAGATGTCCTCAAATATGTTAGAGTGTCTGGTTTGTCAGCAGAACAAACAAGAACACAACTATCCCGTTGAGCTACTTCAACCACTCCCTATTCTAGACAAGAAGTGGGAATGCTTATCGATGGACTTCATTACGGGTTTGCTGAAAGCCCAAGGAAGAGATTGTATTTATGTAGTTGTTGATCACCTCACCAAGTACGCTCACTTTTTCCTGATAGCAGCTACATATTCAGCTACACAGATTGATGAGTTGTTTTTCTGTGAAGTATTCAGATTGCATAGGCTACCCCGGAGCATTGTCAGTGATCGGGACAGTCGGTTTTCGAGTCATTTTTGTCAAGAACTATTCAGACTCTATGGAACCGAGCTTACTCTAAGTACTAGCTACCACCCACAGACCGACGGTCAAACCGAAATTGTGAATAAATGGGTGGAAGGATACCTTCGAAACTATATAGCTGGACAAACAAAAGGGGTGGGTGAAGTGGATTCATCTTTGTGAGTTTTGCTACAATACCACCCACCACATGTCAATTCAAATGTCCCCATTCATGGCATTGTATGGGTATGAGGCGCTGAACTTCCTGGAATTATTGTTGAGTGGAGAACCAAAACATTATGAGAGCTCTCCGTGAGAACATTCAAAAGGCACAGAATCAGCAAAAACAATATGCGGACCAGAGGAGAGTGGAGTGAACTTTTGAAGTTGGGGACATGGTGTATTTGATGTTGCAGCCCTATCGCCAGTCCACTCTCAGGAAGAGTGGTGCAGAGAAACTGAAGCCCCAGTAATATGGACGCTTTAGAATCATCAGGCGGGTTGGCGAAGTGGCCTATGAGTTGGAACTACCAGCAGAAAGCAAGGTGCACAATGTATTCCATGTATTGCGCCTCAAGAAGGCGTTAGGGCATCGTGTGGTTCCGTTGACAACTCTACCACCCCTAGACGATGAGGGGAAATTCATTTTGGTTCCCGAAGCCATCTTGGATGTCAGAGAGAGACAGTTGTGGAGACAGGTCATCAAGGAATACCTGATTAAATGGAAGGACTTGTCGATAAAAGACGCAACATGGGAGAGCGAGGACATTCTACAGCATCCAAAGTTGAGATTGCTTGAGGACAAGCAATTTCAAGGAGGGCGGACTGTAATGTCCCCTTCTAATTGATCTTCCGTGAATCAGAGGATTAGCCTATAACATCGACCCTCGTAAGCTAATGGTTATGGATAGAGGGTCACACGAACAAACACTTGGTCGTGAAATTGCAATGTTGGTATCTGGAGTATGGTGTTGGGGTGAATTTGTGCTTAAAATATTGATCTTCAACTTTAATTTCACCTTCTCCGGCTTAGGGACCATGTGTCTATTATTTAAAAGGGTCACTTTATATTTTTCAGTTACTGTTCATTACTAAAGTGGAAAAAGTTATAACTTAAGTGAATAGTAACTCACTTTAATGAATAGTGATTTCAATGTAAAATTATAAAAGCAAGAGGAGAAGTTCGACCCCCTCATGTTATGAGTTATTTTCATGAATGAAACTTGGTTCCTGATTTTTGTAGTGGGTGAGCCTGGATTGGGCCTTGTTCGTCGAATTTGTGCTTCTTGATGGTGTGAAATACCACCATAAAGTTGCAGATCTGAGTTTAGTGGGTTCATTTGGAGCCATATTTTGCTAATTACAAATTATTGGAGGCATCTATTGGAAGGGTTTTTGTTGCCAGTGTCTCCATTCGCCATCTAGAGGTAGTCATTTGCATTTTGGAAGATTTTGAAAGCTGATTTTAACATCTACAACCAGCCGCCTTAATTTGAGGGTTTCATCATCATCAAGTAAGGAAAACGCCTTTCCTTTGTGGCTGCATTATTTCCTAAAGTGGGTGCCCTCATCATTAGAAGCTATTCCAACAAATTTTTGGTAGGAGAAGTTCGTATGTCAATTTGTATGAGCATTTTTATATGGACGGGTACTGTAGCAAACAATATTCATAGTGTTGTTTTGGCTGTAAGCAATTATATGGATGTAAATTGTATCTTGTTTCAAAATGTATGAAAGCTATGCAACTTAGGCACCCTCTCATGTAATGAAAAAGCCTCTTACTTTCATATCGAGTTTTTTTTTTAAATTATCATTAAAGTTTAGTTTATTTGAGTACTCTATATGCATTTGCTTGTAAAAAAAATCCTTAGTATCATTGGCATCAAACTTTAAAACACAAAAACAAGGAAAGCAAGACGCAAAACCAAAAAAATCATACCTACAAACCAAGTGAAATCATTGCAGCAGTGAGCACGGCTCATCACAGTGTTGCAATTAAGCATTTTGATTGTGCAAGGGCCATGGGTGCTCTTAAACAAAGAGATCGTTATCACAATGTCGTGTAGCTTGGTATCGTGGTCCAATGGAACTTTTGTAGTGATGTGAATTTTTCAATGATGAATGATCTTTTGGATTGTCACTTGGTGCAAAGAAGAGCTCTTAGATTTTATCTCTTATATATGTAATGAGATTGTATTGGCATCTTTAGTTTTATTGACAAATGATGCTTATCTTCATGTTGTTTGGAGATGTTGACAACTTGTTACCATGGAGGACTCTTGATTCTTTGGTTAAGATGTCAATTATGATTTATGATATATTATCCTTGGTTTAGATAATGAACATTACTATGTCATTATGGACTCTTAATTACCAATTAGATTTTTGGCAATGATACATGTGCTCTTGGGAGAAAACATGTTCATTGGAGGCATATGATCTTATTTTGAGGAGAGATGTAGATCATATCATCATGGTGAGTTCTTGGTTTCTATATTGATCAGATCCAGATCGAGCTTTCGAAGTTTTTTGTGGTAGTCTTCAAGTATTTAGTGTAGTGATCATTTTTCCTTGGAGCATTTGGATGCAATTGGATTTAAATTGGCATGGCATGGTTGGTTGGGTGCCCATGGATACTAGATAGACTTGGGTGAGGTTGGAGATTTCTAGCTCTTAGAGTTGAAATAGTTACTCTTGACAAGGTTTCAATAAAAATACCAAGAAGCCTACACTTGGAGTTAGACTAGCATAGACTTGATGAGGATATTATTCACAAGTAGTACAATCTCGTTCCTCTCTTGGTCCTCCCAATAAATAATCATTTGATAGGTATTTCCCATGTTATTTTTACATGCATTTTATTTTGTATTTTTTCTTCTCATGGGAATGAGTCTTGAGCTATGGATGTTAGTTCTCAAGACTTGTTTAAGGAATGGATGCATTGTTATGGTTCTCTCATTATCTCCTTGTATTAGGATCTTGAGTTGTAGTTTCATTTTGATGTCAATTTTTAAAAAAAATTATAGGAGATGAAAGGTGACTTTAAGCATATTCCTTGTTGAGGGTATGGATGTTTCTTTTATCTTCCTTTTATTTGAGAGGCTTATATCCTAGCTACTTTATTGATATATAAGTATGCTTGACCTTGGGGTTCAACTATTGGATGTTGAGGAGGATTTTGTATTTGGGGTTTTCAAAAGGAGACCTTACTTATCACAACTTTATCATATTAGTGCTAATAGGAGGACAAGGTTTTGATTTGCAAGTTTTATCTTTATAGTCTAGTGTTTCTTCTTGGAGCTTCACATTCACATGACATTGGAGTTGATGTTTGCAAGGAGCTATTGTGATCACTATGTTTATATTCATTTATTGTGATCACTATTTTTTAGTAACAATATGGAGGCTTTTTAATCTTCATCTTTTATGATGTGGAATCTTAGGAGAGTTGTGAAGATCTTGGAAGAGTTATGGAGATTAGTAGTGAGAGTTAGTTTACAACAGTTTAGTTTATAGGTATGCAAATTAGTGTGTTTTCTTTGACACAATGTGATGAGGATTTAGCCACATCCTCTATGTGAATGTTATTGGTAGATTTTTGGATGATATGATTGATTTCAAATTTGACATTACCCATGTAGTGGGAGTTCCAAAATGTATGTCCTTTATTGGATTTCTCATTATACTAGTGTGTTTAAGTTCTTTAAATTTTTTGTCACATGTTTATGTGTTTTTTTGTATTAAAAATTGTTTACATAATAAGAAGTTACATTTGTCTTAGGTTAAGCAAATTTGACAGATGACAAACCACTTAGGGACATGCCTCCATAAACAGTCCTCTACATCTTAATACTATCTTGAAAAATGATCATCTAGGAGTATTCTTGAGAACATATACATGAGGTTGTTAATAAAAACATTTTACAATATCAACATAGATCAAATGTGTAGTCCATCAAATCTTGATCTTTCTAAATTCTCATGTTAAAATTTTGAGTTCTAATCTTTTTGAAATTCTAAAAATCCTTTCATGTAAGGGTGATTTCCATCCTTATTAACATGTCATTGCCTTCCAAATTTTATCTCTACCTTGTTATTTGTTGAATATTCCTATACTAGCTTCTAGAAATTTTCCTTTGAACTCTCTGTTGTGATTGCAACCTGCATAGAAATATTGTGAAAGGTGAGTCTTCTATAAGACTCGGTAAGTACTCTCCTAGTACCCTAAAAAATATCCTCATTTTTAGGATTCCAAATTTCCCATAAGATATTAGATTTCAAAATAATCCATAAATGATTATTATCCTTACATATACCTTTTATAGAACCAAACAAAATTTCATGCCATTTAATTTTACCTTTATTCCCCCAACCTGCAAGATTAGTCAAAAACATAAACCAAATCTCTTTAGAAAAAAAACAATCAAAGAAAATATGCCTCATATTTCCAGGTTGTTTACATACAATACATAAATTCAAACCATTAGAGGGTTGAGAAAATGGAAGTTTTTGCAGCACAAATAACCACTTAAAACAAGCAATCTTAGGTTCTAATATATTAGTCCACAGTATTCTGAAAATTTTGGACCACTATTTTGCATCAAAGTATGAATATCTTGTGAGTAGCTTAAGGTTTTGTATATTATTTTTGGTTTTAAGTTGTGAATCTTTGTACCCTAAGGCCAACTGATATTGTCTTGAAAACCATTGTCCCTCCCAAAGCATCCAGCTACTTGTATAGCACTACAAATTTCCTTCAGGGTAGAGTATGTTCTCAATTGAGAAGGTGGGAGCTTGTATTCAAAACTTAGATCTATCCATGTTTTTAGTTGGTTATTACTTACTATATCTTTAAATCATTTAATTCCTTTTAATTGACATGTCTTACCAAAACATCCTTGCAACAATGCAAGTTGCTTTCCTTTTATTTAGATTCTACCAAATATATCTATCTTGGCATATAGTACCTTTACTTGAATTCAAACATTCACAATTTTTAAACTATATTTTGATGATTTCTCATGCTTTCCATAAACTCTTGAAAATGTTAGACCCAACAAGTAATATTGGAAAGCTCTTGAATAAAATATCATTTTGTTTCCAACCTTTTGCCTTCTTTGGTATAGCTAACTAAATGTTATTCAAAACCAAAATCTTTCATGGTTCATTTCCAAATAAGGCATTTAGGATCCACTTCCCCACCAAGGCTGTGGCATTCTTCTTTATATCTTTTAGTCCTAGTGCCCCTTACAACTTATTACGCAACACCATTCCCATTTAATGGCATGCTTTTCTTATTGCCTTTCCCATCTAACCAAAGAAATTTCCTAATATTCTTTTAAATTTCATTTAGTTGGTAGCTATTAAAAAGCCAGACCAAGGAATAGTACAAACTGTATGAAGAAAAAATCTTTTGACAAACCTAAAATCTGTCCGCCAGTGACAGATATTGTTTATTCCAATGGTTTAGTTTATTATCAATTTTTTGCTTAACCTAGTCCCACATCTCTTTTAGACAAAGGTTAACAGCAAATGGTATACCAAGGTACCTCTAACTTCCTTATTAGGTACACCCCATTCGAATCCAAATTTACTAAACCAATTTGGGGGGCTCTTGTTCCAACTAAGCATTATAGACTTTGCTTTGGATATTTTGGCACCTAGGGCTTCACAAAATAAATTAAGCTTGAGCATAAGATGTTTTATGTTTCTTTCATATAGGTTACAAAATAATGTAATATCATCTACAAATTGAATATTTAAAAGTTCATTGCTGGTATTGGCATGGTGTGATGGTTTATCGGTGGCATTGTTGTTCTTGCCACCAAGGTTCAAACCCCGTTGGGGTGGTATTGTTGAATGGTTGTATCCGGTTCATAGCTCCGGTCAAAAGCGTTTACCCCTTGACTAAAAAAATATATTTAAAAGTTCATCTCCATTAGGGATAATTAGACCATTGACCTTAGGCAATACCTTAGTATCTCTTAGTATGTAAAAGATGGCATTTGAGGCTATTACAAGCAATGCAGGGGCAAGAGGACATCCTTGTCTAATAGACCTTTAAAGAGGGAAGCAGTCTGACAGAGATCCGTTGATGTCAATTTGGGCCACTACATTAGTTAATAGCATTCTCACCATTTGGCAGGACCTACTTGGAAAGCCAAAGGCTTCTAGTGTTATCATTAGAAAGGACCACTCAACCTGATCATAAGCTTTTTCAAAATCTAATAGGAGCATACCAGAGTTTTGGTTCAAGTTCCTAGCCCATTCCATGGCTTCCCAGTTGGTTATGAGATTTCCTAAAATGTATCTTCCTTTGACTAAACCAATTTGATTAGGACTAGTAAAGTTAGGGAGTATGTTCACAAGCCTAAGGGTAATGAGTTTTGCTAAAATCTTATACGAAACATTAAGAAGGGTAATAGGTCTCCAATTTTTTATCAGGGTCTTATCGCCCTCTTTAGGGAGAAGTTTAATGATTCCTTTGTTGATATTGCTCCCTAATGTTCCATTTTCGGTCACTTCAGTGGAAACTTGTAATAGCTCATCTCCAATACAGTCTATATTTTTTATAGAATTCAATTAGGAGCTCGTCAGCTCCAAGAGTATTGTCATTATTCAAACTCTAAATAGCCTTTATAATTTCCTCTTTGGAAATTTTCCTATTAAGAATTTCTACCATCTCCTCATCTATCTTCCTAGAAATTAAATTTTTGCAATGGTTCCTAGCATTATGGCATTGTGGAATGTTCCCTTCAACGAAGACGAGAGTTTTATAAAAATTCTAAAAGCACTTTTTATCTCTTCAAGTTTACCTAATAATTTGTTATTGTCCCATATATGTTCCACTTGCTCCTTGTAAATTTGTCTTTCAAATATCTAAAGAAGAATTTAGTGCCCTTATCCCCATTATTCATCCATCCAATTTGCCTCTTATTTTTAAACTCTAAAAAAGAAAATTGCATATTTCTCAATTTATTTTTAACGGCTATTAAATCCTCATTCGCATCTAAGTTTTGGAATCCATTTACAAATCCTTTTCCAATTTAACTAGACTATATTGCAATTTGTTTTCTTCATTTCTATTGTCCATAGATCTTTTTTTACCAATGGTTTGAAAAATAGTTGTCCAACTTTTGACATTAATGTCCCATCTTTCAAATGTACGGTTATCTTTTAACAGCCACTTTTTAATTTCTCTAAGAGTGAGGATTGCAACATTATAATCCTCATCTTTTAGAATATTGGTATTTAGCATAAATTTGCCTTGTTTTTCAAAGGCCTAAGTTTTCTCCTTAGCTATCTGATTTTTTGTTGAGATAGGGTGACGATCAGATAGTGAAGAGGGTGTGACCTTGACTTTACAGCCTTCATGAATTTGATCAAAACTAAAAAAATCTTTGTTAACATAAAATCTATCTAATCTGGAATAAATCCTTCTATTTCCTTTTTTGTAGCTACACCAGGTAAACCAAATGTGTTGGTTTCCTTTCATTTCTCCTTTGAAACAATCAAGGAGATTAATCTTATTCTTCATTTTGAACCAAAAAAAAAAAATCATTACCTTTCCATTCCATTTCATTTCCCCCATTCTTGTCTTCCCTATTTTCTATCATATTGAAATCACCACCCAATATCCAAGGGATATCAGGAAGATTACATAGCCATTCCCATTATCAATTCTCCCACAGTGATCATTGGGGGCATATATTGAGCATAGACCAAATTTCCTTGTCTTTTTCAATCACAATCCAGACTACCATGTTGCACGGAGAGGTTCCCTGGTCAATTACACATGATGCCCATTTATTTGACACCATAATGACAATTCCCCCTTTGCCTTTGTCTTGGGCAGAATGAAAACGTTTGGCTTCTTTCCGAATAAATCTAAGATTAGTTTCTAAAGTAAAGTTGATAGACTTTACCTCCTGCAAGAACACCACATCTTTGTTGTGGATTAGGTTTAAATATCTTCTAACCACATATTTCCTATCAGGGGACTCCAATCCCTTAACATTCCAACTTATACAATTAATTTCCATTTACATTAATTTTGAATCCTACTATTGGAATTCCTAAATCTCTCAGAGCATAATTTAAGAATTCTCCCTTCTTTGTCTAGCTTCTTTGAACCAATTCATCACTGGATCTTTGGAGCCTCTTTTTCTTTTTAACTTTAATCCACCCCTTTGATGAATGATCACCTATTTCTACTATTCGAGAATTATCCTCATAATTGTTCGGGTTTTCCTTAGGGCTAGATATTGCTACCATATCACCAAATTCCATAGTCCAAATTTCCTATTTCAACTATAGAGTTCCTTTCTAATAATTCATCTAAAAGGTTTTCCCCAATTTCCATCTTTGATACTTCCCCTTTCTGTTCCATAGGGCAACTAATATTATCTAGAGATAGTACTTTTGGGTTGTCTTCTACATTCATTCCAAATAGATTTTTAATTTCTAGTATTTTCTCCCTTTTTATATTTTGTTTTGAGACCACCATGTTAGCAAATTTGTTATCTAATGACAATTCCTTATTAATGAGCACCTTTCTTCCACTCGTTTCTCCCCTTCCTTGCCCAACCTCCAAAGAGCTCGGTGTTTCAAAGCGCACAGGGGTAAGTGAGGAGGGCACTGAAGGGTAGAAATTGGGTGAGAATTTTTTGTTCAAAATAATATTTTCCAATCCTTGGCAACTTATCCCCATACTAATTTGATTGTTACTATCCAATTCTATCTCAAGAGGGTTGCAGACAAATTTTTCCTTGGCTAAAACAATGAGATTAGTAGTTTGATTAGCAGCCTCGAATCCATTTCCTGTTAAATATTCTTCACTATCAGGGGTAATTCCAAAAATAGACTTCCCTCTAACCGAGCCTTTAATTATTTTAATATTTGGGCAACTTTCACAACTCAATTTTTGCTCTAATTTGTCCACAGCACACACATCATTTGTGTAGCCTTGATCATGCAACACATTGGGCATTGCATTTAAGCTATTACTTTCAACAATTTTACCCACAGATAAAATAGATCCATGATCCCCAAGTGGATCCTTTATAATTTCCTTTTCTATTTGCTCATTTTTATGGTGAGGTTCATTCTTTCTTTCAGCCACAATTATGACAGGCTCTCGAATAGAGACTATTTTGGTTTCAGAACTAGTATTGAGTTTAATATGTTTTCCCTTCAATGTGGAGGACCTATCTCCCTCCACCTTGCTTTGCTTATTCCTATTTTCAATTTTAGCCTTAGCAATTCTTTGTTTGATTTCATCCAAGAAAATCTGTTGTGTATTTTTCCGAGTTCCAATCATCGGTCCAAGGGGATGGGAGGCTCATTAACATTTTCAAATCCAA
Organism: Sequoia sempervirens; assembly: GCA_007258455.2. NCBI lineage: Eukaryota > Viridiplantae > Streptophyta > Pinopsida > Cupressales > Cupressaceae > Sequoia > Sequoia sempervirens. The sequence continues at coordinate 26,482 of VDFB02003340.1, read as the reverse complement.
CATCTTTCTGAGGGCACCCAGTGCCAGAAATATTGCTAGAGCAATTCCCATTAGATTTAAGTTCATTCATGGGAGAAGGAGCAGACACATCCCCTGCATTAAAGCTCTCGTAGTTAGTAACTTCCTTCACAGAGGTTTGTTCATCCTCTATTCTTGGATGAATATCCATATTGTCATGCATAGTTCTTATATTTTCACCTTCATTTTATTCTTCTCCTTAGGGTTTTGAACATGCAAGGAATCCTTATCCATGTTTGCAATAGTAGGATTCGAATTTTCTTCAGATAGTTTGTTTCGACTCCCAATAATTGGGATTTATAAGTTTCTTTGATGTTTACATTGCTTCTTTTAGGTATGGGGCGGTTTTCTCTTTGATGGCCTTCTTTTTTGCAAAGAAAACGGGCATTTAGGCCACAAGGATTTCAATACCGTAATTGAACATTTTTCCCCCTGTTTCAATTTCTATTTCTTCTGGAATTTCATAGTTGGGTGTTAGTGAAACTAATACCCTTGCATCCATATCTAAAATAGCAGTGTATGCTGCTCAACCTTCAATACTCTGCCCAACTAAGCGAGAAAATGTGGCAGGAAGCTCCACAGTTGGGGTGGTACATTTTTAACAGTCACCCATCTTGGATATGCGAGCGCAAGAACTTCTTTTAATAACTCTGGTGCCCAAGCAATAGCCCTAAAAATGGCATTGCCTGTTGTCCAATAAGGTTTGGATAAAATTTTCTTTTGGGTTTCATTATCTCTGACGAAAATTAAGAAAAAGGCCTTTTAGTACCATTCTACAGAAGGAAAAACAAAAACCTAGTTTTTTGCCAAATATTTAGATCAGACGTCTAAATATCTTCTTGTTATAGTTTTTCACAATCCACAGCCGCCAGAAAAATTGCAATATTTTTTAACCTATTTTCTTCACTGCTAATAGCATTTAACATTTCAGAGTTGGGAGATATTGTAATTTTTCTAGAGCCGGGGGGGAGTACTTACCTTCTCCTCCCTCCTCCCGACTCCTTTTGATGCTTCCACCATTACTCACTAGAATGAACTCGACCTCCTCTAGAATCTCAATAGTAGACCCCATTAGAATATCCCAAAATGTTTTCCCTTTTTTGTTATCAATTGCATGCTTTGTATTATCGGGTTTTTCAGGGGGCTCCCCTTCAATCACCCCCCTAGATTATCTTGGAGAAAATTCCTACTTTAGGGTTTTAACAACCAAACGAAGCCACAACTCTACAAAACTATCGAACAAATGCAATGAATACAGAAAACATAACATGCAATGAATGAAACCACCCAGCGTACCCCTACCAATGAGGATATGAAATGCAAGGTACATGGAGAGTATTGAGGGTTAAAGAGAACCTGTACGCCCCCCGAACGAGGGCACCTATCGATGCATATTCCCGTGCCCTGCCACGAATGTTACAGCCTCCGCCCTTCCAAATCCCTCTCTCCACATGTTTGTGTGCACTTTCACATAAGAACATTATTGGATCTTATCTTAACTCAATATCTTAGCACAAACACCAACTCCAATGGTAAGAAATATGATTGATTAGATACCAAGAACTCATCAACAACTAGAATTAAAACCATAGCTAGTTGCTAACACATCCAACTAACGATACCCAAAAAAAAGTATACTCATCATCATAGGTAGACCTTTCACCTTCAACATTTCCAACCCAATCCATAATCACAAACCCCTATATATACACTGTCCTACACAAATAAGCTCTCCTTGGTAACAAATTGGCAACACCTTTGGATAGAATCTTATCTTTCATGCATTGATATGATGGAGGGTGAGAGGGTTCTTGATTGAGATGGTGATCACCTTGGTTGATGTTACAGGTATCTTGATAGTTTACTTGGATGTTTAGATGGTACATATTGTTCCCTTGGTGATTGAGTTTACTGTTGACCCCTTATGCAATGTACACAAGTGGGAGAATGTTGCAAAAAGTGTCTTATACACCTTGCATAATGTTAATAACATATAATAAATATTTAATTGTGGTACATATAGAGATGTGGATACCACATGGGATATGCATTCTTGGGGACACTTCTATGTTGTATGTGACATTGGGATAAATACTTGATGTGTGAGTCACATTAGGATAAATATTTAATATAGGAATCACTTAGTACTAAAATATTAATTTTGGGTCATGGTTTAATGAGCTAACCATTTTGAGGCACATGGTTTATGTAATGCCACTTAGTAGTTTTATGCAAGCTTGTTGACATGATTAGTTGTTGGGGTTGGTTGGACCAAGCATCTCTTCGAGGTTGCGTGAATGATTACTAGAAGCATAGATTAGGATGTGTGGTAATAACATTTCTCATTTGCTAGTTCACATGTGGGAATGAAACTGAGTTGTTTGATTCTTCGAAGGCCTTGCATGGACTCTAAAAGTGTATTTAAATCTTGTTCTTGAGATAGTACATTGAGTTGTGCTAGGGCCTTTGGAGGTTGGATTTTTCCAAAAAAAGTTTTCTCAAGGTACATTTGGTGTTATCTTGTGTGTATGCTTTGTAATTCATTTGCATTGTGGATTATAAAAACTTTCCTTTTTTCCCTCATAAGGTTTATGTGGAACTAGTATATTTTTCCTACAATTTCCTTTCACCTTTACATCTTCAATCAATGGGAGGTACCACAAGTCATCTAATACTATTGCAACATGCTTTATGAGACCTATAGTGACCTCTAGTTTGTCCTACTTTATAGAAGGGTAATCCTACAAGTCTTAGTTTCCCACACCCTTGCAAATTTTCACCATCAACCTCCATTAGACTATCCTTTTGAATTTTCAGCCTAATTGTGATAGAGCCAACCACCCTTTCAAGTTTTCACCTAAATCTAATGTTTTGAACTTTGAATGTGAATAATAAATACCTTTGACATAACATTGATTTGCTTAAATGGAATTATGGAGATCTTTATAACCAAGGATCTCAAAACTAACTTAAAATCCCCAAGATAAATTATTTGGGATTTGATTCTTGTAATGGCTTTTTGGTGTCTATGGCTTCAAAGAAATAAAAGAGTTTTCTATAACACTACTAGCTCCTCTTATGAGGTTTTACAAAGAGTTATTATAATCATGAAGGGACATTTGGGTTGTGTCAAATATTTAAATCCTGTGAATTAATCACTTAGGTCCACACGGCTCTCAAATGATGGGACAAACTTGATCTCCACATCTCATAAGGTTGTTAGGTATTAATTCAAGTGGGCTACCCCTACAAAGAGATGGCACAAGCTCAACTTTGGTGGCACCACAAAGGGAAACCCTAAGCTAGTTGCAATTAGACCCATCATAAGAAACAATAATGAAAAATATACGTGTTTGAAGCACACAATTTTGGCTTGCACAAAAATGTTTTAGAGGGAAAGTGTCGGTAATGGCCTTAAACTTGCTTTTAATAGATTATCCCTTTAGATAGAGGTTGAAAGAGACAAGGTAATTATTTAAGGCATGATGCAAAGAGCCTACTAGAACTAGACGTTGAATGGTTACATCAAGGAAGCTCATCAACTAAAGAATTTTAATAGATTCAAGTTGATGCATTGTTTCATGTGAAGGAATAAAGCACCTAGCTATTTGAAAACCTAGGGACTTATAATCAAACAAGGAGATGAAAAAGTGGAAAGCCCTTGATTCAATTATCCAAAATGAGTAATCACTCTAAGTAGAAATGACATGTCTTTCAAAGAGCAAAAAAAAAAATGAAAATAGATTTGTCTTCAAGTTTAAGAACATTGTTTCCATATTATCACCTATCTCCCTTTATCCCATGTGTTTTCTCAAGTGTGTCCAACTTCTCATGTTTTCCTTCTTTGTGGGTGGCTTTTTCATTTTGTGTCTATTTCCTAGTTGTCATGCCTTGTAAACTTTGTGGTTTGCATTTTGCATGTTGGTTTAATGGGCTGACATATCATACCCCTCTTGATTTCTTACATTTGTTTGGTTGTTTTTCTAACCTTCCCATGTTGGTGACTTGCCTTTTATCTTTGAAGCCTTTGTTCTCTATGGAAAACATATCCCTTGCTAATCTTTAGCATTTTTCCTTCTCTTTTACAACATTTCTTGCAACTATTTGTTCACTCATTGCTAGCAAATAATGTTACCACCCTGCAATCCAGCCATTCTCCTCCTCTTTGTCTTCCTTCCTACCATTTCCTTTTCATCTATAGACTTTTATTTGTTAAAAGTTGTTTCACTATTGCATTTTTACTCTTTTCTACATTCAAGATGATGACACCTTCAACCACTTCTCCCCCTCTCCTAGCACCCACCTAGAGTGTTCACATCGTCTCCTTAATGGGGATGCTTTGAACTTGCAAAGTTAACAAAGGATGTGAATAGAAAGCCCCCTAAAAATTGATCAACATCAACAATTTTGAGGCTTGAGTAAGAATGTCTCGAAAGAGGCTTTAAGGAGGAGAAACCCTATATTAGTAAATTATAAATGATTATGACAAGACATTTATACTAGGAACTCTTCCATCTTAACTTTTTCGTTCAACAAATGACCACTGATATTATTAGTGATCCTCTCAAGGACTCTTCTTAATTTGTCTAATAGAGGATATAAAAGGAACTATAACAATTTTCATATAATGGTTTAATTTTTTATTAAAGTTAGATTCAACTTCTTGGAGCTGATTGCACCTTCATTCTGAATATATGATAATGTCCTCATCAATTATGCAAATACTTTGGACCCTTGAGTTTTTGAATCTTTCTCCCTTTTCTTGCTGAGATAGTGGTCGTGTTTCTCCTTTCTCTAATTGTGTTGTAAGGGTGAGATGATGTTAAAGACTTGAGACTTCAATATAGAGTCTCTCCGTTATCTTTGTTGTATTTGCCCAAGGGTTTTACACCTTTTCATATTAAATTTTAAGATCTATCCAAAAAAGGAATCTCAATCAACCAGGTTTGAGAAAGAAACAAAAAACGATATTCAAAAGTTGAACATTTACAGCAATGAACCTAAGTGCAACCATAATTGCCAGAACATGCAAGCCAAATGCAACAAAAATCTGTGAATTGAGTCACACCACAGAATATCGGACCTAAAAGCCTTTTTTTTTTAAATCATGTTACTTCATCTTACTGCAGATATATTGCTTCTTATGTAAAGATTTGCATGTCCTAGGATGACAAAATCGCCTTATCACGTGCCTACATAAATGAGTATAAATTCTCTAAGAAGATAGGGTGTATAACTACAGAGAACATGCAAATAGTTAATATTATATTCTCAATAAGAACGTTATAGTCATTGTTATTTTTTGGATAGAAAGAAGCAACTCTTGGGAACTGTTGCCCAGCAGAAATTAAAAGTTTGTAGATCTTGGGGTGGGTGAAATTCCTTTAAAATATTTAAAGTAACATTAAAATATCTTCAAAATAGTTGAAGTTCAATTGAATATCAAGGAATATTAAAGATACAATGCCTCAAAGTCTAGGAATTACTAACATATCATCTATACAATCCAATCAATAGCAGGCTACGAAAGCACCCTGGTAGTAGGGCGTACATCCAAAAATGGCAGGAATTTCCTCTCTGGCATTTTGTATGGAATGAAGTATGTGTGCTTCAAGCTCTGTGGAATGTACTCAAGCTCCCTGGAATGGATCTGCACCTTAAATTTCCAGTAATTTGAGCTCCTTTAGTGAATGCCAAAAAGAAATGACTCCATATGCAAGTAAACCGTACACTGGAAAATGCAACATCTTAAAGTTCCAAACCTAACAAAATAAATGAAAAACCATGCTATTAAGCAATAATCAATTGACAGTTACAACTGCAGAGCAATCACAGAAACATAAGTTAAAGAAGACATTCCTTAAAAATTTATTCAAAAGAACTTTTAAAATGACGCATAGCCAAACTAAATTTGACATGTTAGTGTAATGAATGATAAATATTAAAAATAGGTAACTGGATGAAAGCACATCTGTCAGAAATGAGAGAGTTTAGGAAAGATATTCAATTAATCTTGCAGGTTACTTTAAGAACAAAAAATTGACGTACACAAGTGCCATTTATAATAATACTACAAAACTACCATGCAATTATAGCTCTGAAACATTTAAGACAATACAGAATATAGTTGACGCATAATGCAGTGGCCTGAAATGAACATCTGAAAATTGCAACATCCTGCAGACCTTGCAGAAAATGTGTGTACAATAACATTAAGAAATCTGTTAGAAATAGAAATGCATGAAATATTGTCTGGTCACTCCACAGTTTTTCAAAAATATAAATGTCACAGTAAACCTATCAAATTCCCCCTTAGCACAGTAACCTGATCAGTAATAAAGATTTATTTCAGACAAATATATGCACTAGATTGTATCAATTTAATCCATTTTGATGAAACCTGGAAGATAAATTTTAAAAGATCATTGATTGAATATGATTAGCATACTAAAAGATCCCAGAATGTGTAAAGCTACCCCTAGCTGAGGAAAAACAAAAACAATAAATTGTACGCTTGATTCATAAGGTTATACATCAACAAAATAGGCTGCATCAAATTTAGAACAAACATTACAGGATGTTTTTGACTCTTTACACTTCGTGTTCAATCTCTGAGTTTGACTATAAGGAAGCAATAAAGTACTTGACAGACTGTAAAAGCTTAGAACATAGTACCATCATCTGAACTAAATCCATCAACCATCAACCATCACCATAGAATTCAACTTCTATGTATTCCAAAATGGCAAATACAAGAAATGCACTTCCATCAAAATAATAATATGAAAAGCATGCCATGTGTACAAAATAAAAACAAAGATAGCCTATTACAAAATGTGGTCAATAGTGGAGAATCAAAAGAATCATTTACCAGATAATACAAAGTAAACATTAATTCTTCTTTTCACGTCCATTTGACTGAAGCTTTCTTTTCATCCTACTGAACGGCCCCACTGTCTGATCCATAATATACATGTAAATTACTTGTGTCCATGATTTATAATAACTCAGCCCTTCATAGAACTCAGGTGCAATCTTCCTAACTTTATGAAGCTTGCTACCAGGAATCCTCGGAAAATCATGGTGCTCATTATGGTATCCAACACTCCATGTCAGCATGTTCAGTGGCCCATAGTATGAGTAAGTCTCTTGTCCCTTCTGGAACACATAATGCTCTGAAATGAAATGCCCAGCCATGGGATGCATACCCCCACCGAGAAATGTTGCCAAAATAAGGTATGCAAATGACTTCCAACTCCAGAAGTATACAAGAATCGCATCAAGGATTACCTGCACTAGTAGGTTACTGGCCTCCCAAAACCCTGGAGGCTTGGGATTCAAAAACAATGGCCTAAAAGCATAAAAAAATAGCTGCAGTATAACCCAGACAATTTTCCAGAAGATATTTGATACCACATGTCCCTCTGTATAACTGGGAATGTCCATGTCAATCCCATCAACCCCCTGGTATCTGTGATGCTCAAGGTGGTACTTTTGAAAAGTGACAGACATGGGAACACCAATTGGAAGGTTAGCAAATATGCCCAACAGACGATTATACGTAGGTGTTGAAAAGGCCAAATTGTGGCTAAGTTCATGAATTGCTAGAAACAAATTATGATTCAAAAAGGACCCAAAGAAGTATGCCACAATAGTTATCTTGAACCAGTTTGCATCAACCAGGGATGCAGCAGTCCATAGTTGAATTGCAACTACTGCCACAATCTGCAAAAAGACAGAATAAGTCAGCTTCCAAGTTCTAACCCTAACTAAGTAGTTCATTTCAACTATATACAAAAAGAAGATAAAATTTCATAGCCATTTATATCCATGAACAAGAACTGCAAATTCAAACAAAAATTTCTGCTTTGTGAACTGGGTAAATTCTTATCAATATCTTGTAGAGCAATAAACCAGAAGAGAGTGTCAGACATCCTTCAAAAAGTAAGAACTAAGAAACAATATCCTTTAACTTCACAGAGCAACTTAGCCTGCATATTTAACAGAAAAGTGCAATCTCCATTCTAATGGATGTGAGTTAGATATTAAGGTTTTCTAAAAGCAGAACAATCAAATGTAACTATATGTTTTTTTGGAGATTCAACTGCATAGTTTTGAGTCAATCTTAATTGAACCATATTTTTATATAGCAAACAAAACACACATATTTTTGTGTACAAGGGTTTTTTGCTCATTTACAAATCATTTTATTAGGCAATGCTTATAATTGAATTCCTATGGCAGACTCTGATCCAGATCCTAGGAAGACTCCAGGGAACAACAGTCTAAACTGTGTGCAATTAGATGTGTTATACGTGTTGGTGTGATTAAAGTCTTGTACCCAGTTAATTCTTTACTAGGGACTCAGGGGACTTATTCACATGTTGAGTTTACTTAGGATACAGGCTTTCTTCTAGAAGTCTTAGTTGTCTTTGATAGATTTTACATTATCCAAGGTAGTTATGAGTTAGTTGTCTCATGTGATAGGATTAAGACACTTGTCATGATCTTGTCTAATCTTATCTCTCTCACCTTGCCTTTATAAGCAAGGCATCTCTTGCATATTTTGCATCTTGATCATATTGTATCATATTATAATTCTTGTTTGGTGGAATATCATCTTTCATTGTTGCTTCTCTCTATTGCATGTGGAGGTTATTTGGTGTTGCAGATTGAAGATTTTGGTTGCTCACTTCAACATGGTATCAAAGCTTTGAATCTGACAAGCCCTTTCCTTTTTCTTAGAGAGTTTCTACCATCAAGTTTTCTATTGTGATTTGAATTTCTTTTTTGATCTTGTAGATTCCCATATGCTCTTCTCTTGCGTTTCTGTACAATCTTGAGAATCAGAAAGGGTTTGCAAAGATCTATTAATACTATAATGCATGTATGTTTTTTGGTGAGATATGGCGATTGCAGCACTTTTGGCTATAGTGGCAATATTTTTGACTATCCCATTGCGTCCAGAAGGCTCATGAAAGTCAGATTTAGCTTATGTTTTACTCAATTTGGTCACCATTTGCAACTTTGGCAAACAAGGGTTTGAAGCTCAAATCTAGGAAGTAGTATTTTATAAGAGATTTTTGGCAAAAATAACCTTGTCATCGTGTCTAGGTGGCTGATTCCATGAATTTTGATATATAATTTGCCTATATTCAACAAAAGTTGTTTTTGGGGCAAAAAAATTTTACTCTGGAGGCTATACAACCCCCCAGGTCACAGGTACGAGCGTCAGAAATTAAAAAATTCTAAAAACTATTATTTTATCCGCGACTTTCATTTTTTATTAAAAAAAAATCTAAAATTTTCATCGGTGGCATTTTTTTTTGTTTAATATTTGCAAAAAAATTATAAAGAAAATCTTAGCGCTATTTAACAAGCACTCAAAGCACTTGATAAAGCGCGGTCCACAAACTTGACGAGTCACGGTTTGGAAGTCTTAATTACCGTAGCTTCTTCAAATCGCCGGTCTGCAAGAAAAGTTACCTGCGGCCAGTGAAAGCCGCTAGCGACTTCCAAAGCAGCCTAAATTTTCTTAACCACTAGCAAAAACTTTAAACCACACAATTAAATTTTAAACTACTAGTAGTTAAACCTAAAACCACCCAGATGTTTTTTCTTTGCCCTACACTCTATCACATGGGTGATGAAAAAATCGCAAGGAATTTGTTTGTAACCTCTATTTTCAATTTTGACAAACCATTTTTTTCAAAAATTGTAAAAATCACCGTTTGTTATAAACGGTTGATTTGAGCTTGTCACTTGTCCAAATTGCAAAATTTCTTCATTGTAATTTGTTGGGGGGTTGCAAATTCAGTTTTAATACATTCTAGGGCGGTGAAAGGCACAATTTAGGTGCCACATTGTCTTCTTTCTTTGTTCTTCTGTCTAACATGGCAGATCTAAGGCAAATTGAACCACTCACTCCACACAATTATAATACATGGAAGCTAAAAATGACTCAATTGTTACAATCTAAGGGTTTATGGTCAATGTTAGATGCACGACCTAATTTCAGAAGGGAATATGAAAAATTTATTCATAGATGTAAAATGGATGAAGCAAAAGAGCTCATTGGCTTACATGTATCTGATAACTTGTTGTTTCATATTGCGGAGTGTAAAACACCTAAGAATGTTTGGGACAAACTTGAATAATTGTATGGTGAATTCATTCAGGTTAGAATCTTGCAACTTCAAGCGGATCTACAATCACTCTCTCCAAATGCATTTCCTTCTATTCAATATTTTCTTGCACAGTTCAAACTGCTTTTGTCACAATTAAAAGGATGTGGGCATGATAAATCTGATGATAAATGTATCTTCTTGATTCTGTCTAAGTTAAGGGGCCCTTAACAAGTGTTCTCTTCTACTATCTATTCTACGATGGATGCCATGGGGAAAGATTATAAAATGCCTTCTTTTGAGTTGTTTTGTGTCTTACTAGGGAGCAGGCCAAGTTGGTCAAGTTGGATGCACTACCTAGTTCTAAGAATCAAGCTCTAATGGATCAATCTTCCAAGGGTAAAAGAAAGAATAAGAAGCCCAAGAAATCATCTTTAGGTAGTGATCCTCCCTCCAAATCAAAGCAAAAGAACAATCAAAAGTCCACTCCATCTCCTTCTACCTCTAGAGATTCTTCTTCCAAGTCCAAGGACAAGAAAGATCTTTGTTCATTTTGTGGCAAAACTGGGCATGATGAGTCTCATTGTTTCAAGAGACTAGAAACCTTGGAGGAAGCTATGAGGAAACATAATATTTGAGTGCCTAAGTCTTCTTCCATGGGCAAAGGGAAAGCTCTTTTGGCATGTGCCTTGCATACATCTACTGATAGTTGGATTCTTCATTCAAGTGCTTCACATCACATGACCAATTCATGTGATCTTGATTCCATTGCTCATACTTCTACTTCTCGGATTGAAATTGGGAACTCTTCACAAATTCTAGTTTTGGGGACAAGCTTCGTTCAAATGCTAGATGGGTGCATTGAGGATGTTCTTCTTGTTGTTGATATTTCAATGAATCTACTTTCCATGTATCAGATTTGTCATTTTGGAGATGGAAAGACAGTTGAGTTTACTCCACAGAATGTGACTATTAGACAGTTGCAAGATCCTGAGAAGGTTGTTGCTACAAGGATAGTTGATCATGAAACCATTTGTATCAATTTGTGGCTTTGAGTCTTCATCAAGTTCATGTTTTATTGCTCATGTTGATTCAATGAGCAAACTTTGGCATGAAAGATTTGGGCACTTGAACTATAGATATCTTTAGCAAATGCACGCACATAACTTAGTGGTTGGTTTTTTGAAGATCTCTGGCATAGATGGAGTTTGTCAAGGTTGTGTTATTGGCAAACAACATCAAGATCCTTTTCAATGGAGAAGAAGAGTTAGCGGTTCATATTTGTTGGCTATTGTAAGGATGTGAAAGCATACAGATTGTTTGATCTTGACACACAAGAGGTTCATTTTCATTGTGAAGTTCAATTTGTTGAGTCTTTCACACAGATAGATCCTCCTTCGACTTCTTCTTCTTCATCACAACATACTCAATCTTCTTCATTTGAAGATGTTTTGCTTCCTAAGGAAGATTCTAATGATGGTCTTGATTCACCTCCTCCTAATCCACCCACTAGACCACAATGGGCTCATGTTACTCTTGAGGAGGTCGGTCCTCTTGTTGGTCATCCCACAAACACTCGTCACACTCATTTTCAGACTTCAGGTGTCAATCTTTTGAGTGATGCCATTTCGAATGATCCTCAGAAGTTTTCAAATGCTTCAAGTATTCCTAAGTAGGATAGTGCTATGGCTAATGAGTATTCTTCTTTGATGAAGAATCATACTTGGGATCTTGTACCTCTTCCTAAGGGAAGAAAGTTGGTTCGGTGCAAGTGGGTGTTTTGTACCAAATATGCAGTAGATGGTTCCATTAAGTACAAGGCTCGTCTTGTTGTAGAGGGGTTTTCTCGAGATGAAGGAATGGACTACTCCAAGACATTTGCTCCTGTTGCCAAGATGGATTCTATTTTTCTTGTTCTTGCTATAGCTACATCACAGGGATGGTCAGTGTATCAAATGGATGTGAAGAGTGCTTTCTTGCATGGGGATCTTCATGAGGAGATTTATATGGAGCAGCCACCAGGTTTTGTACAAGACTCTTCACTTGTTTGCAAGCTTCAACATTGATTATATGGTCTCAAACAGGCCCCTTAGGCTTGGTATGAGAAGATGGACAATTTCTTGCTTGCTTTCGAGTACACTCGTTGCAATTTGAATCCTATAGTTTATACTCAAAGACATGGAGAGGATCTTCTCATTCTTATGCTCTATGTGCATGATTTGATTCTCACAAGGAGTTCCACTTCCATGAATCAGAATATTCAGTGAGCATTAACGGAACGATGTGATATGACCGACCTTGGTCTTTTGCATTACCTCCTTGGTCTTCAAGTCAATCAAACTTTTGAGGGGATCTTCATTTTCTAGCAAAAGTATGCTCTTAATTTGCTTTAGAGATTTGGCATGGCTGATTGCAAGCCTACCCCCACTCCATTTCAGTCAAGTGTTGTACTGTCTACCAATTACACTACTCCTACAGTTGATCCTACCTTATATTGATAGTTGGTTGGCAATTTTTTGTACTTGACACATAGTCATCTTGATATTTCCTTTGTTGTTGGACTTGTCTCTCGCTTCTCTCAGGAGCCTCATGAGAGTCATTGGAAGGCCTCCAAACATATCTTGAGACACATTCAAGGCACTATGCATTTTTCCATTCATTACACATCAAGAGCTTCTCAGATTGTGGGCTTCACTAACTCAGATTGGGCTAGTGATTTCAATGATCGGAAGTCTACTTTTGGCTTTGTATTTTGCCTTAGTTCTAGTTCGATTGCATGGTCATGCAAGAAGCATGACCGCTATTGCATTATCATCAACAGAGGCTGACTATCGAGGTGCAATTCTTGCTAGTCAGGAGGTTTTGTCACTTCATCAATTGATGATTGAGTTTGGATTTCCTTCCACTCAACCCACTATTGTTTGGTGTGACAACTAGAGTGCCATCCATATCTCTCACGACCCAGTGGAGCATCAGTGTACTAAGCATATTGAGATCCACATGCACTTCATTAGGCAACTCATCCAGGATGGTGTTCTCAGCTTGGATTATTTGCCTACAGAGCAACAAGTTGCAAACATCTTCACTAAACCTTTGGCATCTCCTCGTTATCTTCAGTTGCAATCGATGCTTGGGGTGAAGGAAGTTGTCCTTGGGGGGTCTTGATGAGTCCTCCTTCCTTCTTCAGTTTTATTTGCAATTTTTCCTCTCTTTTGGAAAGGAGATTTCTCCCACAGAGTTTTTCTCCTTCTCTCCACTTGTGAGAGTTTGTTTTGTACATGGGTACCTCATCAAGCCTTGTTGCCAGGACCCATCTTCTACATCTTTTGCATATTTGCATTGGTTTGTTCCTCCCTAAGTTGCACTTAAGGGGCGTGTTTGTGTGATTAAAGTCTTGTACCTAGTTAATTCTTTACTAGGGACTTAGGGGACTTATTCACATGTTAAGTTTACTTAGGATATAAGCATTCTTCTAGAAGTCTTAGTTGTCTTATCTAGATTTTACATTATCCTAGGTAGTTATGAGTTAGTTGTCTCTTGTGATAGGATTAAGACACTTGTCATGATCTTGTCTAATCCTATCTCTCATCTTGCCTTTATAAACAAGGCATCTCTTGCATATTTTGCATCTTGATCATATTGTATCATATTGTAATTCTTGTTTGGTGGAATAGCATCTTTCATTGTTGCTTCTCACTAGTGCATGTGGAGGTTATTTGGTGTTGCAGATTGAAGATCTTGGTTGCTCACTTCAACAATATGCATGGAAACACTATTAGTGTTGAATGATAACCAAAGAAAAATGCAGAAGAAAGATACAAGAACTAGGACAAAAAAACTATATTAATTTATGCATTTTGTATATAGCACACTCTCCAGAGAAGTGTATAGTTGTCTATCTTTCACTAGCTACCTCTATGCTTATGAAATTTGATGACACAAATCTACACATAATGTAACAAAGCTACAGAGGAAAAGAACTGTTTTGGAAGTTGAAAGATTTGAGCTTTTTAAGGATTCTTCACCTTTTCTCAGTTAAGTTGAACAGTGTCAAATGTAAAAGGTCAAATTTAGTGGACATAAGTAGAGCTCCACCCTTTTGAGAACACAGGCCACAGCACTCTCAGCACTCAGAAATACATCTTGTGAATGCCCCTTTGCAAAATGGTTTGTAGGCATCTGGAACCCTACCAAACTCAATGATGAAGACCACATTAAGTTTGGCAAACACTCAGATGGTGCCATATCTGATTTACCCATGTGGAAGGAGAATGCAATATTTTTAATTCCATCCATATAAATAATTGCATAAAGATCTCGTTATTGTTGTCTTCTATCAAAGATGGGATGTTCTGTAGGACTTGCTGAATTTGGTCCGACAATAGACAACAGTCACAACACAATACATGAATAATCTATTCATTCAAAAACAAAGGGTCTTTGTACAAAGATGGCTTGTTACATATAATAGCCTTGCTCCTAAATACCCTCAGCTATTTCCTATTCGCTATGTGCATGTTGTATAATACCCAAAACTATGGTTAATTTAACAAACTTTATATTATAGGATATGATCTTTACCAAACTATATATTATATAACCAAACCAACCATGTGTAATAATTTCTAGCATTCCTCCTTAGTACATCATAGTCCTAAGATTTGGAGACAATAATCTTCATGCGGATTGGGACATACACACAGTTCCAATCAATGAATTTGGACATGCCCATGGTTCATTGAGAAACATCGATAATATATGAACTAGGAAATACACTACAGTCCATACACACAACTAAGTAAACAGGGACACACTCAATTGTTTACTGCAGAAATCAATGAATTTGGACACGCCCATGGTTCATTGAGAAACATCGATAATATATGAACTAGGACATACACTACAGTCCATACACACAACTAAGTAAACAGGGACACAGTCAATTGTTTACTGCAGAAATCTCTAGCTACGAACAAAGACACGTGACTACTCACAACAAGCATTAGCGGGAATGGCCTCACTAGATACATGAACAAGGACACACTCAATTGTTTTCAAAATTGTCCACAAGGACAGACAACTGTCTACAACACATTCTGACTAGGGACACACACAACTAGCCACATATGATAGTCGGACTGGGTTTTATTGATCTTTATTGCATCTCATGAATAGGAACAAACTCAACCATTCAAATGTGGCATAGACCTCCTTCAGACATATATCTTGGTCTTCAATAGGTCTAGGCCTTACTGAAAACCTTGTTCTGAAACAAATGCTACTTAAGCAATTACTCCAATCTCCAGCCTAGCAGCAAACTCAAGATTGGAAGTTGTCCTGACAACTTTTTGTGGTCCTCCAGCCTCCTACAGTCCTCAACTCATCCAAGTTGATCAAGAAGGTTTTGTTAACCATAGGATGTGCCATAGAGCTCTCTGACAGTAGCGCAGAAAATTAAAGTGCAGAAAATTAGGGCAGAATTCTGAATTTCAAAATCAGATTTTTAGGGCAAATCCCATTGGGGATATTTCAAACAGCAGGTTTTTCTCTTTCTTTTTGCATTTTTTAAATCTGATTTTTTCTCAATTAAACCCCAGATTTTTTTTTTTTAAATTGTACTTTTGATTTGCCGATTTGTTCACCAAAAGATTTTTTCTTATATGGTTTAGATCATACACAAACTTCACTTCAACTGAGATCATAGTCAGCATAAGGACCTTTCAGTTTGCATTGATCAATTTTTTTTGCTTCATCAATCACGTTTTTGCCCTTTTTGAAATTACAATTTTAAAGAAATCCTAGTACATGGTATTCTCTTCATATAGATCTTCCATGTAGAGTAATTTGACCCATTCAACATTTGTTTGTCCAGTAGCACTAATTTCAGTCCAGCCATTTGTCCTCAATTCTTTCAGACTTGAAGGATTCAAACTGTTGATATTTAATTGTAAAAGAACACTAAGATGAAAGTTGACAACCTTTTCTGTAGAAAGACATGACATTTAGATTGGGCAATAAAATTAACATTCCCCATGAAAACTTGAGAGAGCTAAGTTAACTGAAATTCCAACTTGGAAAATAAATTGAAGTTGACCCAATACAAGATGACTTGGCTCTAATATTTTTCTCATATTTTCACTGTACCTCAAGCAATTCTCACTACACCTCAATGCATGGACCTTGACCAAATATTTAATGAAAGCTACGCATTTGAATTAGCAAAGCTGTAAAAAAAATTGACTTTGCCAAGAATAAGAAATATTACAGTCAAATATTTTTCTTAAGGAAGGAGACATTGTGAATCAGGCCTTCGCATTTATGTTTTCTGGGCTTGACTTGATAAAACAAAAAAAGATATTTGCAGCATGCCGATCAATGAAAAGTTGAAAAACAAGCATTGCATCATTGCTCAATATCTTTACTCACCTTCTCTTCTTCTTGCTATTTTATGCTGCTTAAATCTTCTCTCAATTTTTTTCTATGTTTGGTGCCCCTCTTTCCAATGCTTTTCCTTTTGGATCATCAATTGACATTCACCCAGGTATCACAGCTTAACAGCTGTGTTACACAGGGATGCACCCCCTGCCCCAAAACCCACTATCCCCGTCCCTAGCTGTCCACAAGACAGAGGGACACAAAGGGGACATCCCCCAGCTGTCCCCGAAACAGCCCAACTAGCAAGAAACGGGAGGAAACATCCCCGGTACGGATGGGGGACGTTGGAAACACCCCTCATCATACCAGGGACGGTTACCGGACAAGGAGCTTCCTGGGTTAAAAAATCATTTAAAATTTTGATTTTTTAAATATTTCTTTCTTCCTTCTATCTAAGGGGATTTTTGAGTTTGGGTTGTTTGACATTTTGTCAAACACTTGGCATGCAAAGTGACTGAGTTCTAATTTATGAATGTTTATGCTTGTGTTTGATTGAATTTTAATGCCAAATCATTTGCATAAAACATAGAAATGATAACTACTATCATTTCATCAACAAATATGAAACATTCAACCTCAAATCTGATTTTATTTGAACAATATCAAGTCTGAATACATTGCATTATAGGTCTGATATAAGTCTGATTTGATTACAACAGCAGACATTTCCTTCAAAATCTAATTTATATTGATTCCCAATTAAATACAAACATACCCAGATCATAGGCTACAATAATAAGTTTAATGACATTTATTATGCTGTTATACTACTGCTCTTGTTTATTTACATATTGATATTGTTGTTATCAATTATTAATTTATTGACATCTCTCTCTCTCTCTCTCTCTCTCTCTCTCTCTATATATATATATATATATATATATATATGTATGTATGTATTTTGTATGTTGCCATCCCCTACTGTCCCCTAAAAATGCCCCCCTAGGAAACATCCCGGAAACACGTCCCTTGCCATCCCTCCACCCCCATCCCCGAAATGCCGTGGAACATAGCTTTACATCAATATCAACTTCCATGATAGCAAACTCTGCCTTAGTCAGCTGACTTTGCTGTGCTTCAAATGGAGGTCACACTTGTTGAACATGCATCATCATATATACAACCACTATACAGAAACTTTCCTTCTGCAAGCACAACAGCAGCAAGGGGCAGAAACTGGAAAGTGCCTAAAACTTAAAATATTTTATTTTCATTTATCTTGTAAATCAGATTCATAATAGGCTTGTATTTGAGAGCAGCTGGTTTCTCTTCATTCTTAGGAGCAGCAGTAACAGTCAGACACCACCGTTGCCACCACAAATAATGCCTTGTCAGCCCCTGGTGATGTCTTATGTCCGTTCCATGAATGCAGAGTATCCTGTTGACAGTCTAAGACTTAAAGTAGAGCAGATTGAAACTCTTCAGAAAGAGTCACTTCAAGCTACTTGCAACGAGATGGTCATGGATCTCTTGTCTTTTTCAGGCTACTCCTTCAGCACTCACACTGGCAGTCATGTCGCATGTACTCCCTCTCTACAGCATTAACCTTTGACATATGTCTGCATTCTGTTTTCTTGATCTTCTTCTTTTTGTGCACTAACAGCTCCTCAATACCCTGGGCGCCTTCATCACCAACACTAGAGGTGGCTCTGATACCACATCAAAGACATCATTAAAACAAATACACCAGATTGGACAGATAATGCTTTGCTTTTATTGTTGGCAGATGGTCAGCGCTCCCCTCGAGATTCATGACATGGCTTAACCGCCTCCCATGGATCTGTTAACTCTGGCGGTTGTATCAGACATTAACAGGTCGACCTTTTGACGCAACGGCAACCATGGGGCCAACATTTATTTTGAAAGAAGGGTTTATAAATACAATTCAAGATTTCAATATGGTCGGTAATACCAAACATCTATACCCTAGCTGTTCTTCATAAGCTACCAACCATTAGCTAACCAAAACTGATTAGAATTACTATTTAGTGATTTGTAATATTTCTAACACTAGGTCAGTTAAACAGAAAATAGCATCCTCTAGGGTCTCTATGGTCGTTGCAGAATCTAGTAGAAAATCTATGAATGTTATAGGATACAGCTAGGTGAGCAATGGATAGGCAAGAATGGTATTGAGATTAGTTGTTGAAATATTACTGCATCAATTAATTGACTACAATCATGAGCACTCTTCCCTTTTACTAGCCTACACCCTCTTTTGAACTATAGAGGTATTAGAACTCTGAATTGTGAGCTTAGAACAGTCACAGTGAGTTTCATCTGACATAAGTATGACTAATTTATGAAAAATCAGATTATGATTCCAAGGGCCCATTAGCTCCCTGAGATACAAAGGTCCAGACCGGTATCCACAATGCTGACTGAGTACTTGGGTTGCATATCCCATCAGGTACTTCAATGTTAAGCTCCATGGTATAGTCAACTTCTCTTCTCAAGAACAAGAGGTAATAAATCTGCCACTGGAAACACTTGTTTTACCATAGTTGTACACCTGTATGATCAACTCAGTAAAATTGATAGCCAATTTAGTAATGGCATTGCTGAGCCTATTTGGTCAAGAAGGAAATTACAGACAAAAAGAAGTCTGCGTAATTAGCCCCAAAACAAGGGTGAGTAGTTGGCAATTTCAACCCTCTGCACTGAATCAGATAGTAGGCCAAAGATTAAACAGGACTAGTTCAATAACCTGTGGGAACATAACGTCAGGACAACAGGAACCTGACCAGGTACATATAGACCAAGCTCCTGACTTACATTAGGTGGTTTTCCATGATGTTTGGGTGCTTCTTTTGCACATATCATTTAAACCAAAGTCCAGACTCCTATATATATCCTTAAGGCTTGTTTCCAGGATAAATGATCTATCTGCTAAAAGTCAGGTTGCGGCCTATTCACTCAAATTATAAAATTTGGTCATCTACTAAGCACCTTATGAGCCCAAAAATCTATGACACTTCTCCAGCTTCTGTTAAAAACTAAAAAGCCAAGGCCATTAAAGAAACAATATCAGCTAGTCTCATCAACACAGGAAATCATAGACTGCTCACATTCATTCTTAATTAATCTCAGACTTCTGTTCATGCCATCTATTTAAGCTGCTTAAGAAAGGAAATAATCAAAACGAAGTGTACTAAGGAGTATATAAATCCATGACTATAGACAGCTTTCTTAACCTGAAAACACATGTAATTAGCCATAAGAGTCATAGTGTTTTGTTTAAGAAAAGCCCATGCTGTGCAAACCTGTAAATACATCATGTTTGTGAGAATATAGAAAACATGAAATGTTGCAAGCACATCAAGAGAAGTGAATCCTCCCTTTAACTAGTTTCAAACAAAGACTACCCATTAAAAATCAATTAATCCAGCTAGAGGCGTTACTGTCCTACAAAATGACCAACCATGAAACCTTGAATGGGTGTGAACTGGAGTATTTGACCCTGATGCGGCAATTATACTTGCATCCTTATCCATAATCAATGTATCAGCCACCCTAATATAATATAAATGGAAGCTAGCAAATTTAATAGCTGCTAAAAATGTCAAAGAGAGCAATCTCCCTAAATGTTACCTCCTACAATATGGGATGCGCTGGCGTAGAAAGAGGTTTATTCATGGTGTATTAATTTCCAAGTATCTTCTGGGTTAAACTGTGTTAAGTTGTCCTCGTCTGAGAATAACCCTTTTGGGGGCTAGGTACTGTTTAACACTCACCTATCATCAGGTAAATTCACATCGGAGGGGTTTCTCTTCTGCCAAAATTCACCTGGGACATGCACAGTCCTTGTCCATATGACCTGATAGGTTTGACATGGGGAGCATACACGGTGGGGCTTGAACCTGAGCCATAGTAATGATAAATGCTTTGCATTACCACTTGACCAGAATGGCTAAACTTTTTCAAAAGTAAAAGCTAGTACTTGATAAGAAAAAATTTATTGTCAAAAATTCAATAGTTCAAATTCATTTAATTGGATTTGTGGTAGTAGGTCCCACGGAAGGGGCTTGCGCTCTTATTTTTACTTTGAGAACAGTCCCATAGAAATAAAAAAAATGCAGATACTGAAATAAAATAGATCTATATCTGTTCAATAGGAGAG
The DNA here is from genome assembly GCA_007258455.2 of Sequoia sempervirens. Taxonomy (NCBI): domain Eukaryota; kingdom Viridiplantae; phylum Streptophyta; class Pinopsida; order Cupressales; family Cupressaceae; genus Sequoia; species Sequoia sempervirens. Next base: position 5,785 of record VDFB02003340.1, on the reverse strand, counting down.
CGACATATGTAGCTATAAGATTCAAGCTGGTCTTGGGTGTTGAAAGTTTCCCCCACCAGTTTGGCGACTGTTATGCTATGTGGCAGTTTGCACAACATATTTTTTAAATTTATAATTTAAGAAAAAGAAAATATACTATCTATTTGCATAGAGTTTCAATAGTTTCTCATCTAAACTCTTGGCTTCTACTTAAATTGTTTTTCCACACAAAAATTGAAAAATTCGTGGAACCAATTTCTTGAAAAATGCTTATATTTTTAATCAGCATCACCTATAGATAAATCTTAGTTAGTCCCCATATCCTTAGAAAACGTTTGCAGGTCTTAGCCCTTTCCTTCACAGCCTATTGCACGTCATTTTCCAGTCTTTATTTGCAAAGTTTAACATTATCCAACTTCATGACAGGATAGTGCTAAGCTTGAAAGGATGATTACAGGGCTAATATTATGGGTGCCTGCAACTGAACATGATCTGAAACAAAGATCGAACTCCAAATAGAATAAAAAACTAGTAAAATTATGCAATGTGAATGGAATGAGAAACAGAATCGTAAAGAGAAAGAACCTTAGGGAATGCCCATAAATCGGGTCCGAAGAGTTCCTTGATCTGTGGATGCAGAGCCAATATCTCCCTTCTGCGACTTGCATGGGGTTCCTCCCCTTCTGCCCACCAAAAGTCATCCCTCATGCTCATGCTCATGCTCATGCTCATCCTCTTTACAGATCTACACAATGTACCTCCAAATGGAAGTTAACAATCCAACAGCTGCTAAGAATCTAAACAAGAATAGTAGTCCCCCTAAACAAACAGGATTAATGATGGGATATTCTACCTCGCGATTCTTCTTGTCAATAAATGTTCTGACTCAGAAAGTTGAACTCATAATGGATGTCCTTACTCAGAAAGCCTGATCGCAGTGATCCTTTTAACTTCCAAAGATAAAGCTACTTGTCCTCTTCTCAGAATAGAAGAAGAAACCATATATATATGGGAAACTTAGTAATTTGACTTGATTAAATTGGATTTGAAAGAAAGGTTGTTTTGGGAAAAATGTTTGCAGGCGAATGAAGCCCTTTACTTCACAGCCTGGCGCTTATCCTTTATCTAACATTAGGCAAAAGGATTAAGTCCTCTCCACAGATGTACAAAATTTCCGCCAATTCATCGTGATATAAAATATTTTGAATTTTATTCAAATTCGATCATTTGATGTCGACATGCACATGCATTGCTCCCCACGGTCCAGTTAAAGAAAAACAAAACAAAAAAAAATCTGTTTTAAATTCCGTATGTATTGGCGCTGACAAAGGCAAAAGGTGGAAAACAAATGAAAATCATTCGAATCATTGTTTTTACATTCCGTATGAATTAATTTTTATACATTTTGCATTTTAATCTTTATTAAGATAAAATTAGTATATCTGTTTTTTTCCTAGAATATTCCTCGATATGTTTTAGATGACTTTTTAAAAGATAGATATATTAGTTTTATTTTGTTCTAAAATTATTTAAAATTTATTTTATTTTATTTATATGAGTTAATTTATTTTATTTTATATACTTAGAGTTATTTTTAAATTATTTGATTAATGTAATAGTTATTTATTTTACTTTTTTATTTAAAGAATATTGTTTATTGATTTAAGAGTTATTTTATAGATTTAATTTTACTTCACTACTAATTATTTTAGATAGAATTTTTGAAAGATAGTCTTGGTGGAAAGATTGAAAATGGAGATACATCATTCTGAAATTACAATTTTGCATAGGGGCTACTCCTAGTTGTCACCTCATCTTCCTATGGTGTCTACTTTAAACTAGACATGGTTTTTGTAATCTTCAATTTTTGCTTGGCAGCAAAGATTGTGTATCATTTGGACAACCATTCTTAAGCCAAATCTTGTTTATTAGCATAGTGTATTCTTCTCCAAGGCCTTATTGTTGGTTCCAAGTTAATTATTTTAAGATTCTCAATCCTCATTATCCTTTTTGTGAACACCAAGAGATTCTCAAGTATCTTTTTTTGGTTATGTCATAGAGTTCAAGCTACCCAAACTTGGATTCATGATTTTTTAAAGTCGTTCAAGAATAAGCCTTTTTTCTTAGTATATGGTGTTATTAGGGGATTGGCCTAGAGTTCATTTTACATGCACTCAGATATGGCATGTTTTTAGGGAAAATTTTCTCTATAATGTTTGGAAGGATAAAAAATTTGTTATATTTTTGGATGTTATTTTGATCATAAGTTCTCACTTTATTTTAAAGCCATAATTTTCTCTAATATGTTTGCAAATTCAAGTGCAAGCCAACAAATTTGCGCTTGAAATTACTCACCTCCAAGTGTTGTTGGATCACTAGGGTAATATCATATGTGGTCTTGCTAGGGTCTCTCAAACCCCCACTTCTAATAGAGGTCATTGTATGCCTTATAGGCATCATTGAGGTTTAATCCAGTCGACTTGCAATAACTAGGATACTCTTTCTTAGGCCTCTCTACCTCTTGTGAGAAGGGATTATGCTCAACAATGATGGTTGTCGTATCCTAACCACTACTCAGTTTTTCCACCACCTTTTGGTGATGGGACTACAAGATAGCCAAATTTTGTCAGGTTCCCTTAGTTGGCTCTTGTTATTTCTCTTGTGTTGTTGAGGATAAACAAAATGATAATAATAAAGATGGAAATGATTGATAAGACCCTCCCAGAGACACTTTGGAGCCCATTGATGTATGGGGCAAACTAGATAATTGGGAGCCACCTCCTTCTCTTTTTACTTTTGCTCTCATCAATTATCGCCTATTTGTAATTGTGTTACGTGTTATGACTCTAGGGGTGTGACTTCTTCCACCCACTTTTTTTATGAATATGTGTAACATTATTTTATAAAATATAGATATCTTAGTTGTATTTTATCACACTCCATGAAAAAAAACCTATGAAATTAAAGCAAATTTTTTAATATGAATCAAACATATTCAAAATAAATAATTAAATACACACCATTAAGTATGCATTATAATAACTCGATAAGAATTAAACTCGTTTCTTATTTAAATTCAAGTATAATTCATTTGGTACGTGCATAGATTTTTCTTTCACTCAAGTATACACTTTATATCAAATAAAATTTACATTCTAACAAATATGGACATGAGAATATAGTGAGTTTTCTATGTGAGCAAGACTTTGATGATCTTTAGCTACAAGAGGGAGAGTATCATCAGTATGCTTTATCTCAACAATAGATGGGTAGTCCCCTGCATATCTTCCAACTAGAAGTAGCCTTACCCTTCACAAAAGCAATAGATAAAGAAGTATGTAACCATATCATGTCATCTGAGCACTAGTGTAGTCTATTGACTTTGTCACACATAATCTGTCATACAATCCTAAACACCCTTTAAGTATGAAAACTATGAGTGAAATGCAACCTATTAAACATAATGAATTGATAATCCAAGCAACATTTAATTTAATTTGTCCAAAGTCTTGAAATATAAAAAATTGCATTCCTATACATATATGTGTGGCATTATTCACACACCTATTTCTCAAACTTGTCATCAAAAATACCTCATGGTATTCATAATGATATATTGTTACAACAAAAAAACACAACAAACAAAAAAAATTACACTAGCCTAGAGAATATAATAATTAAGAACTAGTAGGGGCAATGGGCCTAGCTCAATTGGCTAAAGCATCATGTTGCAAGCATGAGGTCACAAGGTCTAGTCTCCCCACCATCCCCGTGGTACCGGAGGGCGTGTCATGCCAGTGCCACCGGTCATGTGAAAAATTGTTACAAGGCACACTACAAGGCACAATGCATATTATAAAGGGATGGATACTCAACCAATTCCTACAATCTAAAAAAAAATCAAGAACTAGTATTATAGAACATTGTTTCCTCTATACAAGTCTATACACACAAACACACATTTGTACCTATTATTATACATTTCTACACAAGTATCCATTTTAATCCTTTACCTCAAAAATCTCATTATCATTCAAACCTTAAAACTTAGGGCATATCCTTAAATACACGACTTCGGTAATGTGTTAATCATTAAGTACAACAAAACTAAAATTTTATAACAAAAAACTTACAATTTTATTATGATTTCTCTTTACTTTGTAGAGTTGTTTCTACCAAGTAGTTTTAAACTTTCTCACCCGTATAACCAAAACTTTCTTTGTTCTGGCCCATGTACCTGGGAGCATTCATTGTCTAAGCCAGGATGGCTAGATTGGGTGCATGGCCCTGGACACCTGGCGTTTGAGAAAGCACCTTATTCACTTCTCCCACAATCGGCAGAGAGGTTGGTAACCTACACGTGACAGTCACACTCTCTGACACAGGCTTTCTAATGGTGGAGGCAAGCTCAGTGTATGAAATAGAGGAAAAATGGGAATGGACCCAGATTTGATGTCAAAGGCCAAGGCGTACGGTCGGCATTCCTGTGATGCTCAAGGATATTAATCCCACTCCCTCGGGCCTAAAATCTATCGGGAAACTATATGTGAATGAATGGCAAGTTTGTCACACGAGTTGGAGAATGTCCGAAGGGTTGTCATTGAAGAACAATGGCAGTCAACATTTAATGAGATGCCCATCCTCCATTCTGTTATGTAACAACCAATAGAAGCCAAAGGAATCAAAATGGACACCCCAGTGAAGCTATCGAGCTCAAAGACGGAGGCTGCATTTCACGGCGAAATCTCGGACAAGCGTCTAAAGAACATATGCCGAAACAAGGATATCCTATGCACTGAGGCAGTGAAGATGGTTTTAGGCAGGGCTTACTGCATCTCAAAGAACCGAACGAGAGCAAACTTGGACATCTCCTCCAGGTTTCTGGCATCACTGCTAGATTTGGACTTACCAAAGGAAAGGTGCCTGCTTCTACTTCAAAGGCTCGATCTTTTGTAGGGGACATCGACACAGTTGTGATTGCATTGCCTGGTGTGGGACTCCCTTGGCCGTACGATGTGGAATGGATGCTAAATTTGGGCGTGGAAGTTGACTGGCATCCCTTCATTCTGGATGCACAAGGAGATACACTGCAGCGACACCGACGATTAGCATCAGTGGGACACAAATTTTTAAGCTGAAGGCTGGGGCTGGATGCGGTGGTTGGATTAGACTGGTGCTATGCGTTTTTCAACCTGGTTGGCTCTGGGAGATTCTACGAAGACCTGTGAAGGACACAGCAAGGGGGTTCTTTGTTTTTTGTTTTTAAAAAAATGATAATTCGATGTTCTTTCTCTACTTCTTCTGCCAAAGGAGGGCTAACACACCATTTTGTATGAAACCCTTAGGGGATACTCTGTAATTATGTTTTTTCATATCAATATATCACAGCTATGCTGCTATTTCCGATCAAAAAACTACTTTCTTTTGTTCTATAGGTAATAATCAATGCTTATGAATTTTGTCATATATTATGAAGTATTTCTATGTGTATATGTGCAGGTATACATATATACACCTACTTATGTCTAGTTTATATAGAATGATTTATGTCATTGGTTCATTATAGTAGCAATCCCACTTATTGATAGAGTGAGTTGTTATGAGATAAGTAAAATAGAGTAATTATATATTCAATGACATCATGACAGAAATTCTAATACAAGATAAGTATGACAGAGTTATTAGTTATGCTCAAGGCAGAATACTAATGCATTCATTGCATTCAATTTTTTTGAGTGATAGTGACAATCCAACCAATAAACATCTAGAATTAAAAACTTGACCAACAATTTTATTTAGTCTATTT
>VDFB02003339.1:0-13097 GCA_007258455.2 Sequoia sempervirens | reverse complement strand
TGAAGTTGGCGAATAAGTGAGTGATTCTGCACATGACCAAACCATACTGCTAAAAATAGCAGGGGTGCTTCGCTGAGTGCCAAATACTGCTAAAAATAGCAATTCAGGCAAATGGTGTCCAAATGAGCCCGAACGAAAGCCAATTGGAAATATTCTGACAACCGAAGCCAAGCCAAGCTCCAACAAGACCCTCTATCCATCCTATCAACCTACGAGGGTTGCATAATAGGCTAATCATCAGCTCTAAGAGATGTCAACCTGGAAGGGGACATGACAGCAGTGATATGTATGAGACTGTAATGTGCCGGCCAATTTTTTTCAATTTTTGAATGAACACACCAGCACAATAAGCACCCGTTAAGGTTAGCTTAGACCAAAACCATCAATCGGAAAGTAACTCTTTGCCAAGAATGCGCACTCAATCTCAAGATGAGAATGATGTTGTCATATGGCAAGAGGGTCATCAGTAGCAAGTATTACAATGCTGAAAGAAGCTCAATGCCAAGAATGTGCTCTCCAACCCAAAGTGGGAATGGTGCTACCATATAGCGGAGGTACTATGAAAAGAAATGCAATGCTAGAAAGTAAACTCGACACCAAGCATGTGCACTCCAAACCCAAGATGGGGATGGCGCTATCATATGGTGGAGATTCTATTGATGACAATGCAGTGCTGAAAGTAACTCATTCATCAAGCATGTGCACCCCAAGCTCGAGGTGAGCTAGCTGCTATCATATGATGATGAGGATCTAATACATTACAAAAAAGGCTGAGTGAGAGCCAGTCTCTTCCACAATCGTGGGAATACAATGTAACTTAGCAAGAAATAGAAATGGCTGAACAGTACTACTGTAACAGCCTTACAATGAGAAGAGTTGCCTGCCAAGAACACTAAATTAGAAGTCTATCAATGTTGCAATATTACATAATGTCTCCCCAATGCACAACATGACTCCAATACTCAAACTCAACCCCAAAGACAAAATCTTACAATTTGATATGACTGAACAATGACTGAAAATGCATAACCAACAACATTGTAACTCACTAAAATGCTCATAACTCTCTCTAGACTTGTCCAAATGACATGAAATCTGATGCAAATGAACACTATGAAGATGGTGACCAAATTCTAATCGAGAAATGACTCTAAAAACTTGTAATTTTATTTTCTAAACATTTTCCAAGCAAAACAAAATGGTACGGCCTCAAGAGGGACAATTTTTACTAGATAAAATCAAGGACTCCAAAATAAAATCTGCAAACCTGCAAAAAGGGTCACCCCTAGCTGAGAAATGGATTAGTAAACTACCCATAACCATATAAAATTTACTCAATGACTTATGAATAAAAACCTCAATCAGCTACAATGGACCAGCAACTCCAAAAACTGATTGAAATGCAAGAAACTCAACTACAATGTGCTCCATTCTGCTTTCAGAGAATAAGAACAGCAATATCTCAACTAGTTTCTATCTTTCAAGCAACAAGTCAAGCCCAAGCTAGGAGGTATGCATCCCTCGAAGCATTCACTCACCATTTCGGCAGCATATCGATATAATTTGTTCATGGATGAGAAATGAAGAACAAGTGACTCCCTTTTATAGATTTGTGATGATCTTCTAGAAGCCTCTAGAAGGTGTGCCCAAATTCAAATTCCAAGTTGACTTCAATTTCCCCCTTCAAGTGAAATACAAATTCAAATGCAATTTCATTACTTCTCCAAGTCGCCCTTTTCCAAGAATGAAGTAATTCTTTTAATAAAGTAATCCACCTCTCCAAATTGGCATCCATTTCCCAAGGTGACATTTTCACTTTAGAAATATCAAAAATAACTCCTCATGAGGCGTCCTCAAGTTCCCCCTTTTTTTGAAAAACTTGAATTTGTGATGCTAGGCTAAGGGGATAAAGTGAAAATATAACATTATTAATTTAAAATAACTCTTCTCACCCAAAAATTGCATCATGAAGCCAAAAATCAACATTTCCACTGAACTTCCTAAAGAGGAAAGCCAACTGTACTGAGGCCAATCAGGACCACTACCAAAAATAGAATTTACTAAAAATAGTAAATTCAACAAGTTGCTCGGATCAATGTGCAAACCGAACCATTGCGAAGCTCTCTGAAAACCCAGAAAGAATTTGTAATCCAAAATCCCAAACTCTAAGATGTAGCCATCGTAACTTACTAAAAATAGTAAGTCCAGAAAGGTTGCCCAACGCAGTTGCATGCCATACCACTGCGAAGCTCTCTGAAAACTCAGAAGGAATCCAGAATCCAAACAGCCAAACTTCAACAGGCAAACCCTTGAATCTTCAAAAGAAACCACCAAGTAGCCTAAAACCCTAATTCTACCTCTGACTAGCCGATAGCACACCGGGGATAGGCTATCAATCATTGGAAAGTGTAGTGCTAAAAATGGGGACATTACAAAGACCTTGACCTTATTTGAAAATCCATTATATCCTTTAATTATTACAATTGAATCCCTTTGCTGCCAGCAAATCCCTTATGTGTGTTTCCCTAAATCCATTTTTTCTTCACACTTAGAGAATATCATTAGTGTTGATCAAGCGGATAAGACTCTACTATCCATACTTATTTAAAATATCATAATTACTTATAAGGCCTAATAATTGCTGCAAGCATCAATATTGTATATTTGCACATAATTCACACATCTACACAAACATACATACATACATATATATATATATATATGTGTGTGTGTGTGTATATTTGATTTTATGTATATATTACTTATTACAACATAAATCAGAAATATACTTCTTTGCTCTGCTCATATCCTTATATTCTAAAGAATATTCATTCCCATAAATCCATTATTGTTATTTCCTTAATCGCTTCCTAAGTTGCCAGCAGATAACTTGCTTTATTCCATTTATTTCCTTTCCTTTCCAATCGTTGTCTCTCTACTTTGAGATTGACTTCCTTTCTACCCCCGATTTGCTGAAGAGGCATGGTTTTGCACCTTTTGACTGGGATATGTCACTTCCTCCAATCACTGCCCCTTGGAATTTGTTTGTTTAAACCTTAATGAATCGCTATCTTTTTTCTAATCGTATGTTACACTATAATGATCGCTGCTTTTAAATATAATGATTACTCATTTTAGAATCACTGTTGTTTGAAGGTAATTAACATGCTTCTTATTTGAATTGATGCCTTTAGGAATAAGGTACAGTCAGATCTAGTTTGTAAGTATTATTTTAATTATTATGTTATTTACAATTAATATTATTAATTGTTTTATTTATTATAATAGATGTATTTTAATTATAATATTATCTATGATCATTATAATTAAAATAATAATATTTAGATTGTCATTATATTTACATTTTTGATATTTATTTATTTTTAGTTATTTGTATCTCAATATTTCATATTTTAACACCAGAGTATACTAGCATTAAATTGTTAATATGTATTTTTATTTTTTTGTTTATTTGCATTTTAATGTGTTACAATTTTGGGGACATGACACAACTTTGAAGCAAGAGTCTAAAATGATTTCGGCAGCAATTCGTTATGATAAAATTGGATAACCAAATGAGGAGGAAGAGAGGCATATAAATAACCTCCAAACCCAAAAGTTCAAACGCCAAATTCCCTCCAAAAAGGGACGCCACATTCTTGGGTTAATATTACGATCTTTTAAAAACCTTTTCACTTGTCAATTTAGGCATCCAACTTGTCTTGGCAATACTAAACCTTTTAAAATGCAATAATCCTCCAATATTGGCATCCAAATGAGAGGCCCACATTTTAAAAACAACTTAAGTTATAAAGCCTAGGTGTGGGGTCCAAAAAGCAACATTAGAAAATAACATAAGTTATTAAACTTTTCTTTCTGAACTCCAAGAAAGCTAGAGAATCCTCTACCAATACTACACTACCACACTGTCTGAAATAGTAACTGGGTGTGGAACTGCTGCCAGAAATAGCACTCACTATAAATAGCATACTGCTAGAAATAGTAAGTGACTCCTGTAACGTACACCCCTGATTTCTTTTTTTTTTTAAACCCCTGTTTGCTGTTATGTTTGCCCAAGGCAGTGTTTGAGATTGTTTCCAATGTTGAGTTTGTTTTTTCAATGTGTTTTAGATGCATATGACATAAAAGAAATGATTGCAATAATAAGAAATACTAAATAACATTGCATTTCAATTGAAACTTCAATGAGCATCAACAAACATTCATTTTCAGTTTTAAATCAGAATATTACAATGAGTTATCAGACCTGATATATGAAGTTTCAGACCTGATAATGACTTCGTAACAGCAGCAATATGATACGAAACACCTCCAACTCCCAAGGCGATCAAGCAATGTTTGTCTCTAAGTTTCCAACACCTCAAAAACCACCAACCAGCACTGAATAATGAATTGGAACAACAGTTATAGAACAGCAACCCCTACTCAATGATGCCCAAAAAAGTGCACCACTTGGAGAAGTTCGACCTGCTTTAAAAAATTTAAATCTTCACCAAACACTACAATTGAATACTCGAAATGGGGCGCCTTGAGCTAAGCATTCCAATGACGCAATACCCAGAATGAAACCTCAAGCCAAAGAGGAAATATGAGCAAATTATCTATTTCAGCCCTGTGACTGGCAAGTACAGAAAATCCACAGAAAGACTCCAAACACTGGAAATAACCCCTCCAAATGGATGCCAAATCAAAGCCAAAATGATGCAAAGCATCCAAACACCAAAACCTCAAACTATCACATCAAAATTAGTCGAATACCTTCATTTTCAATCACCAAAACCCTTGTAAATTGAACTCTGTGAAATGCTATGTGATCCCTATTGGTTGAATATTTTGCAAACTTAGGAGGTTTGACAAAATGGTAATTTCAACACAGTGTGTGAGTTAAACTCTCCTATTTAAGGGAAGGCTCCCCCTATCTAAATAACTAAAAACAAATATGGGTGGAACGATGATCTTTCCTCTTGTTTCAGGAGAGATTAGATTCTTTTCTCTTGCAGAAAAGTAATATAAACTTTAACAATAACTTGTAATAAACTCAGTAGAAAGGAAATGAAGTTTCTTGAAAGTTCAAAGACTTTCGTCACTTCCTTCGGGACGGGAAAACAACCTCAAGCGCAAAGTCTTGAAAATCTGCAATCCTATCTACCCTTTTGAAAGATAATTCTAATGATAACATATGACAGCACAAAGTCTGCGAATATGATGTATCTATTAACTACTTATGAATTGGAATCGTCACGAGCACAAAGACTTGCAATTCTTCTTTAACTTCTAAACTATGAATTCAATCTTCAAGATTTACAGCACAAAGACTGAAAATATTTTAATTGAAGCTCTCTCTAGCAATCTTCCACAATCTTCAAATGATCACATAGAAGTGTCCCAAAATGACGTAAGAACACAATGGACACAAAGTGAGAATTCAACACAAAGTCTGAAATCTGCAACTCTTTGATATTATTTGAAAATGATCAACTTACAATTATAAAGCTCAAAGTCTTTGAGTATAAATTTCTGCAGAATTTTCTTGCTTGCCAAAAAGATACTCAAAATTACAAAAGACCCTCTCAAGTATTTATAGGAGAGAGGTCATGAGAAAAAGGTGGGAGGATCCCAACTAACTTGAAAAATTCCCTCAACCACCAACTACTTGCAATTGACTTATTCCAACTTACAGTCCTAATTTAATTTGACTTGCAACTTGATTACATGTAATTACAATCTTCAATAATGCGAGTAGCATGGCTACTTGCCATTACAATTTCTAACTTTACATGTAATTTGTCAAAACAAAATTACAAATGCATAATTGAAATTATTCTAAGTGTCCAAGATACGACTCAAACTACATCATCCTTGAGTGGGTCTTCATGCTGCTGTTTGGAAAATATTCTTCCATCTCTGTCTTGAAAGCAGTCTATGCTCAATCATGTCACTTATTCAACTCCTTGTGTAGCTTCGTCATGTTGTTTCTCTTTCTTTGTATCATTCTCCAACCTTGGAATTTGTTTGAAAAACAAGGCCCATGCCTTATATTATTGATTTGATGGGTCATGTGGGCAAATGGGATTAATGAAAATGAGACAAAGGGGCTGCAAAAGTGAGGCCAAAGTTCAATTTCGGGTTTTGGAAACAACATTACATGTGTGGAAAAACAAGAACATTGACATGCAATTGTGGAGCATGAGCATGCAACTTCATATGTGTATGGGAAAATACAAGTTTTGCACTTGTGATTGGATCCTAAAGACTCATTTTCAAGTGTTTTTTTTAGTGCATTTTGGACCAATTTCGGGTTTTGGAAGGCTGATAACAAGTGCAAAGCGTAATCGGGATTTTTGGAACATATTGCAAGTTAAAAAGTGCAAGGTAGGAAAAATGAGAGGTCATTGCAAGTTTATTTTTGAAACTTCTACTTGCACTTTTGACTAAAACTTCCTACTTGTAGTTGTTTTATAAAATCCCAACTTGCAGCCAAGGGCATCATTTTTGCAGAAAATGATAATGATAATGAAGAAAAATGGTAATGGCAAATGATTATGAAATGAAGGAAAATGAATGAAAAGTGAATGGGAAGGCAAATGAAAGAGAGAAAAAAAAGTTTTTATGAATGAAGGGCGAATGAATAATGATGGCGTATGAAGGAGAAATGAATGAAGGGCGTATGAAGTGGAAAAACGCGTTTTCAGCCATACACGTTTTTTATAATATGCAATCTCAATCTCCATAGAAAGGCAACCCAAGAACAAAAGATTTAAAGCAACAAAAACAGAAAAATAAAAAGAAACAAAGAACATACCTGCAACAAGAGTTTAAAAGCCTAAATAAAGAAAAATAAATAAATAAATAAAACCCTAGGCGCCTTGAGCAAACTCAAATCTGCAAAAATGTGGCAATGGTAGAGCAAAAATGGGGGATTTAATAAAGTTGCAGACTTTTCCAAGTGTTCTTCATGCGAAAATCTCTTCAATCGGGGTACACATGAGCAAGAGCAAGCTACAAAATTCACAAAAACACTTGCAAAACTAATTTCGGGTTTTTAGACTCATTGCAAGTGAAAAATAACTTGTAAAACTTCATTGCAAGCATTTCAAGTTTTTTGATGCTCATTGCAAGTGAACAAAATAACAAATAACTTAAAAAAATTCCCTTTTCTTGCAAATCGGGATTTTAGATACTCATTGCAAGTAAAAAATAACTTGTAAAACTTCAAAAATGCCCTTTATTTGCAAATCGGGTTTTTAGATACTCATTGCAAGTGATTTAAGTTAAAGTAGGAACTTTTGGAGCTCATTACAAGTAACTTAAGTGAAAATCGGAACTTTTTGAAGACATTGCAAGTAACTTAAGTGAAAATCGGAACTTTTTGAAGACATTGCAAGTGACTTAAGTGAAAATGGAACTTTTTGAAGACATTGCAAGTGACTTTTAAAAAGTAACTTGTAAAGTGAAAAAAAAGTTCCTACAACTTAAAATTAAAACAAAAAGTAACTTGTAATAGGAGCAAAAAGTTCCTACAACTTAAAATTAAAACAAAAAGTAACTTGCAATGAGAGCAAAAAGTTCCTACAACTTAAAATTAAAACAAAAAGTAACTTGTAATAGGAGCAAAAAGTTCCTATCACTTGTAAGTTAAACAAAAAGTTCCTACAACTTAAAATTAAAACAAAAAGTAACTTGCAATAAGAGCAAAAAGTTCCTACAACTTAAAATTAAAACAAAAAGTAACTTGTAATAGGAAACCAAAACCCCTACTTGTAGTGATGCCCCAAAAAACTGAAATTGACCAAAAAACACACTAAAAATGACTCAAAATTTCACAAAAACGGACGAGGGTGAGTAAAAAGTGCTAACCCAAAGGACTATAGACCTAAAATTGAAATTTTCTAACCTTTGCACCTCGTAGAACGTGCCTTAGAAAAGAAAATCTTCAAATTTTATCAAAATTTTAATAGGTTATCCCAATTTTTAGCAAGTCAAAAATTAGGGACAACAATCCATGTTGTAGAATCACTCTCTATCTAATTAGGGAGGATATTTCACAATTGAAACCAACCCAAACGAAGACGGTTTTCATACTCAGTTCGCTGCCCATGCACTTTGGAAGAATTCCAACAACATTTTGTTAAGTTGTCAAAGCCAACATGAGAAAGTGAGAGCCAAAATGAAAATATATAGAAGCTAGGGCGACTGGACTCCAAAAGCTTCTCAAATTCTCCCTAGAAACCAACGCCCTTCACCACTTTAGAAAAAATAAACATTTTTAATCCTTTTCCCCCATAGGCATTCACACTTGAGGAGATATAATATTAAAACATTTTAAATCAACTTTTTCCTTCTCTAGGCGTCCCACATCATTGAGGGAAATATAATATCAATTTATCTTTTAAAACCAACTTTAAGTTGCTTCACTAGGCTCAAGGTACTCTTCGAATGACCACTTTTACTCCTCAACTTAATTTTATAATATATCTTTATAAAATGAATTAAGTGGTCAAATTAAACAAATAACCAATACTGCAATCTTAGGCTCTTCGAAAATAAACTGAGTAATAATGATGTTGCAAGTACATTAGCCTAGGACCAACTCCCCCAAAGGTGACTTGCTATAAATAGTAAGTATATGCCAAACACCCAAACTGAGCGAAACTGAAGACCATAGAAGAATACTGTGACCAACTAAAGATAGCAACATCATGACCAACCACTGCTAAAAATAGAAACCCCCAAACTGAGCTGCTAAAAATAACACTTACTATAAATAGCATACTGATAAAAATAGTGACTCCAAATGCATTTTGAGCACAAACTGGACAAACGTCACAACTTACTAAAAATAGTAAGTCTGAAAAATGTTGTCAAATGCATATGCATGTCATACCACTGTGAAGCTCTCTGAAAACCCAGAAAGAATCCAGAAACCAATCCTGCATGCAAACTCCAGATTGAAATGCATGTCACATCCCTGAAATGCATGTCACATCCTTCTGAAGCTCTTTGAAAACCCAAAAGGAATCCATAAACCAAACTGCAAAACTCCAACATGCAAACCCTTGAATTCACAACAGAAGCCTTCAAACAGCTCGAAACCCTAATTTTGCATCTGGCTAGCCTACAGGCATCTGGGAATGGGCTAACAGTCACTGGAAAGCATAGTGCTAAAACTGGGGACATTATAGTCCACCCTTCCCAATATTGCTTGCCCTCAAGCAATACCACCACAACTCTAGAAAAATTTAAACTGATCTGTACCAAAACAAGTAGAATCCCAGGGTCCCATGTCCATCTCAAGAAGGAACAACCATGTCGATGTTGCACCACTCTGATCTCATAAGTGAAACCATCGTGCCAACACTGCACTAACCTCCCTTTTAACCCCAGAATGTTACCATCCCTGAAACTCAAGCTGAAGAAACTGGAAGGACTGAAATCAATACCATGCAGCATCTCATGCCCAAAAGACTTTGAGTAATCAATATCAACAATGCCATGGTCTATCATTAATATGTGCAATAGGAAAGATAACCCACTCAACTTAGAATCAAACCCTTCAGCATACCTCCATATGGTATCTGATAGAGCCACAACTGCATAGGTGACTTCTCCAAATCTCCTTGCAAAAAGGAAAACAATCTTGTGCAAGAGCTCAACCAACTCATCCCCATAACTCCATATGAATCTACTATGCCTCATCTGAATTATTTTGATACAACCATGGAGACTACTGAAAACTCTTACAGTTCCCACTCCAAGAGCCTCAGAATAATGAACCAAAGCAAGAAAAGGTTCACTGTCCTGCCAGACCTTTTCACACATCGCCTATCACATGGGGACCCCCACAGTCGAGTTTTTAGGGTTCTGTCTCCTTGCAACGGTTACGATGAGATCATTTTGCTAAGGGTTTCAGGTCAGTTTGCCAAGAGTTGCCCGAGCCGAGTCAGTAGTTCATGCTTGAATCAGTGCGTAGACGTCATGGAAGCGCTCAGAAGGCCCAAGAGACGAAGATCGACTGTAAATTCGGCCAATTCTGAGACTTCCTATTTTTTAGGAAAAGTTGCTTTTTCGATTTTTCATTTTTGGCATTTTTGGACCAAACGAGGTTCCCTATTTTTTAGGGTTGCTTTTTCTATTTTTAGAAAGTTTCTATTTTTGGAAAGTTTCTATTTTTAGAAGGGTCCCGAGTTCTGAAAACGCACTCAGAAGTTCGAAAAACTCAATAGAACTCTCAGAAAATCGAATTGAAAATTTTGAAAATTTTTCGAAAAATCTGGAAAAAAGTTCAAAAAGCATGAAAATCAGACCAAAAACGTTCAAAAATCTGGAAAAACCAGTCAAAACCAGTTCAAGATCAATCAGATCTGAAGATGAAATCATGAAAATCAGTTCTTAAATGGTGAAATTTGTGAAAAATCTGCTCAAGTCTGGAAAATTCGCCATAAAGGAAGGTGTATGAAGGTCTGGAAGGTCATGGAATTCGCCCAGCAGCTAAGGAGGATGTCCAAAAAAGTCTTAAAGTCCGCCCTTGCATCATGAAGCATATCCCAGCATATAGCAAGCAACATCCTTGCATCTCATGAAGTCCGCCAAGTTCAAAGGAAGGATGTCCAAAAAGTTCCAAAGTCCGCCCTTGATATCCTAGGATGCTTTGAAGTCCGCCATGCAGCAAGGAGGCACATCCTAAGACCTTCCAAAGTCCGCCAAGGATGTCCAAAAGGGCTTGAAAGTCCGCCATTCACAAAGAAGCATGTCCAAAAGGCTTGGAAAGTCCGCCTAGGCATGTAGAAGAAGGAAAAATCAAAATTTTCACTAAGTATTAATGCCCAGCAAAGAGAATTTCGAAAATCTGCTAAGTATGGGGGCCTTAAAAGGTGGGAATTCGAAATTTTGACTAAGTATTGTAGGATTTCCAAAGGGGATAAAATGTTGAGATAAATGCTAAAGTGTTGAGGAAATCCGCCCTAGAAAAGAGGGACGTCCAAAAATGTTCATCCTAAAGACTTACAAAGTCCGCCATATACTTGGAGGAGGTTAGCAAGGTATCAAAGACATCCATGATCCTCGTCCAAAATGTCAAGGAAGTCCGCCTAAGATGATAAGATTTTTGGCTAAGTGTTAATGCCAAGTCTAAGAAGAGGTTCGAATATTTGCCTAAGTACAGAGGCTAAAAGGATGGAAAATTGAGAATTTTGACCAAGTATTGAGACACTTTCGAGAGGTCAAATGCCAAGATTGAAAGGACATGTGCTAGAGATGATCAGGATGTGGCAAAGAATAAAACGGAATGTGCCTAACACGATGAGGAAAAGAGGTAAAATTTGCCTAAGTATGGAGAAAATGTCGAGAAGTTGTCAACTTTGACCCAAGAAAAATGCGCAAGGCAGGGAGAAAGGTAAGATCGTCCTTGGCCAGAAGGAAGGAGAATATGTCAGACATCAAGGAAATTCGCCCAACGAAGACATTCGCACAAGGATATTGCCTAGAAAAATTCGACTGAGCAAGGAAGTATTTGACTTTGGCAGAGCAAAATAAGCTTAAAATCTCGCCTCGGCAAAGAAAAATAGGGATCTGGCAATGAAATTCTCGACGGAATGGCTTAAGATTTGGTTTGGCTAGACGAAATTGAGGATGAAATCGGAAAATAAACTCTTAGCCAAGAAAATTGGAAGAAAAATTGAAATAGCCATGGGTCCAAGACGAACGGGTTGGATTTAATTAAAATATTTTTAATATTTTAATAATTAATTTTCAACTATTTGGAAATTTAAAATACCTTGGACAAAATCAAAATTGCCAGACACGAATCGGACGAAAGTAAAGCACGCCAGGCGGAGATGAAATCCGGCAAGAACAAAATTAAATTCACCATGAATTTAATTAAATTATTTAATGTTTATTTAAAAATTCGAAAAATCAGAGATAAACATTAATAAAAAAATCAAATTTTGAAGATTTGCTCGGATAAGCTCGAGACTGATCCTTGTCGGAAAATAAAAGGAAAGTTGCCTGTTTGGATAAATGAAACAAATCGAGATCGAGAAAGAATATGGCAGTTGCTAAATTAAATTCAATCCTTCAGCATTATAATGAGTTTCAGCAACTCATTTTTCACACACAGCTGAAGAGAAATTTATTCTTTCTCGAAATTGTCAGGCAATTAATTCGTCCATAAGCAAAGTCGAATTTTCCCAGAGAGAGAAGCAGTGTTATGCTGAGGAATTTTTTGCGGGAAAAGAAAAAGAGATTTATTCAAAGCTGAATTCTTCTTGAAGAGGGGCGCACTTTTCAAAAAAATCAGATTTTTAAATCTGATTTGCATTTAACGGTCCTTCGCTGAGGTTTGGTGATTAGTCAATTAAATTTGCTATCTTTTTATGTACTTTCATCTTGATGAAGTTTTGGCAGAATTTTCAACTCCATCGAAGTCACTTTCAGCTTGCTTTTTCGCAATATTTTAATTATTTGAACAGCTGAAAGTTAATTTTCGAATCCAAGGCACGAGGTTTAAATTATTTTAAAGGTCTTTATATTAATGTTAATTTTATGAATGTAGGTTGACAGACACGGCAGGCGGATTATCCAGGAAGCTGAAAATGAAGTTCGCCAACAAGGGTGCTCAGAAGGAGACCAAGGTCATCTCAAAGTGGAAGAATGTCGTGGATACTGACCTCGGACATGTGGATTTTGACGAATTTAAGAAAAGAGTATACGGTCAGAAGGGACTTCCCACAGCAATAGCCAGAAGAATGGTCAGAAACGGGATATTCCAAGCAGCTGGATTCCCTCCGGCAATGGATTGTGCAGAGTTAATGGTGGAATGTGCTCGCCATTATGATGCCCAGAAAAGACAGATTATCGCCCCTGACGGAAGGATCTTGGCACACTTGAACGAAGTGTCAATTCAGGAGACCTTCGGCATTCCAGAGCATTCAAGAACGGTCTATAAGACCAAAGAAGAAGCCAAAATGCTATATGATAGTCAGCCAGATCTATGTGCCACAACAGTCAACAAGGTTTGGATGGACAAGCCAAAGCCATCAATCAAGAAGTTGCCCAAGAGGCCTCGCCGCACGGAC
>VDFB02003337.1:0-14579 GCA_007258455.2 Sequoia sempervirens | reverse complement strand
CTCTATGCCGTGCCGTGCCTCCGTGGTTTCTCTGTGCCGTGCCGTGCCTCCGTGGTTTCTCTATGCCGTGCTGTGCCTCCGTGGTTTCGCGTTTCTGGTAGTCACGAAAAAATCCAACGAAAATTCGCATTTCGAGTCACCATGTCATTTGAAAAACGTCGGGAATCGTCAGGAATCGTTGGGAATCGTTTTTCAAATTTTGGAATCGAACCCACAGAGCGAAAATCGATTCCGGTGCGATTCTACAGCGATTCGATTCCGAATCCGTACCCGAAACGATTCCAAACGGGAATCGCTCGGCAAACCTAGGCGATTCGGTAACCTAGACAAAAGTTTATGAAAAAAATAGTAATGGATCATACCATACCATCCTAGACAAACACAAAGAAGGGTGTGACAGATTCTGAAAACAATCCAAAAACAATAGCTTGAACAAATAACAACCAACAAACGTAAGTTTCTACGTATTGGTGATATTCTTGATAAATTCCTGGATCGTCCCTTTCCCCTTGTATCCTTTGGATAAGATTAGATTTAGTTGAACACATTTACTTGTATCTTTTAACCCTTTTGGTAAAAACTTTGAACCTTCTCAATCACATAAGCTCTCTCTAAGCGGTTAAAAGATTTTTTTTTATCATAACTTGAAACTCTCTTTCAACTTTCAACTATACAGTTATGCATAGTTGCACAGAGCAGAGGCTGGAATACTAATGTTTTCACCGTGGACTATTTGTTTGCCTCATTCCTCGTGTGTGCATGGAAATTACACTCATACAGTAATGTTTACGTTTTTGATAGGGTTCTTGTGCAGGAAAAATGGACAAACGTAAATTCTTGATTGGCTGTTGGGTTTTCATGCCCATTGGCAGACCTATTTCCAACTTGTATAAAATCTGGGATAAATTTTGTCCAATGAAAAAGAAGGCAGCCTGAATATTAAATTGCTTCCTAATGTTTTCTGTTTTTTAATACAGGCAGAGTGCGTGCTCTGCATGTTGACATACATGGCGGGCAATCATTGGATCAAGTTGTGGACATCTGTCAATTACTAAGCAGGTTCAGCCTGCATGGCTGCGTTAGTAACACCGTCTTCCATTCTTCTTTCCTTCCTCATATTGCAGTCAATCAGGAGGCTAACGGTATGAACACATTACCATGAAAATTTCATGCCACCTTCACAATCACATGAGCTCTCTCTAAGCGGTTAAAATATTTGTTTTATCATAACGTGAATCTCTGTTTTAGCTATACAGTTATTCATAATTGCATGGAGCAATAGTTTTATGGAAGCTACAAGTTTCTGGGTCTGAAGCTTTTTCCCTTGTTGAGAGGGTGGTTGTCAGCAACAGAATCAGTCATTTTACACCTAAATTCTTGGTTGTGGGCATCAGAACCATGGCTAGTGCTTGGCAAAAAACCCTTTGCATTATGTTTTGATTGATGCCCATTTGACAAGGCCATGAAGTTCTTTAGTGTTTAAACAAAAATCACATTCTTATGTCTATTTTACAATTATGCCCTTTAAACATGTGTTCTGATAAGCATTCTTGTGTACTCAAATGCCTCTTCAATATTATCAGGCCTACCTCATAGACCATGCAAAAGCTAGAAACCGTCCTCTTGTTTTCTTTTCCGAACTTCAAATTTCCTCTTGTATGTTGTAGTAATTATTATGACTATCTTGTTTATGATTGATTTGTCTCTCCAAAATTGTTTTCTTGCAAGAATATCATGCTTGCAACTACTGTTCAAAACATGTCCCAAAGTGCAAAACATAACATGTGCGGGGTAGGTAAAGCAATCAAATCCTTATTTACAGTCCTGCAGTTTAATTATAATTAGCATGCTGGTTATCAACAAGAAGTTTCATTTTGAAATGACTATGTTTTGTCATCTTCATTGCAGGCAGGACATGGCCTCCATGCAGCTATACAGTCATTCATGGTTGCACAAAGAACAATCAGTTTTATGGCAGCTACACTTTTCTGAGGCTGAAGCCTTCCCTCGTTTAGAGGTTGGTTATCTAGATTAGGTCTACACTTGCGTATTTGATCCAAAGAAAACGGAATGTTAATGGGATGGAATGAAATATGGGGCTGTGTGATGGTAGGATTCAGAAACAACTAAGGTTATTCACCATATTTCTAAGTAAATTAGACCATCTGACACACTATTTGATATATGAAAGGTAACCTAGTCACAATGGGCTCAAAATATAAAGGAAAGAGGTATGGGTATATGATTTTTATCATTATATTTTGTCCTCAATTTGACTTGTATGTCAAAGTAAAATCAAATAGTCGACAGAAAAAAAATTAACATTTTTCAGATGTTCATATGATATAGGATCTATGTAAGTTAACAAATCATGGATGTTAATTATGTGTACTCTCATCACCATGAATGTTCCATCTTATCACCTACAATCACAAAAGAAAAATTTACCATGCTTAACATTTATCAAGCATTAAAAAATGAGTAAACTTACAACTTGCTAAATTGTCTTAAAAGAAAAAAATTAAAGATAAGGTGAGAGATTATGTCTATACAAAAAGTGATAAGAAGCTTCAACTATGCAAAAATGTAAAGGGGTTTCAATTGTGTTGATGAATGTAAAATGGCTCTATCTAGATATGGAATAATCTGCAAATAGTGCAATAAAAGGTCTTCATCTTGATACAATAGTGAACCTCTTTCCATTACCATAAAATAATCATAATTATCATAGTTGTATGACCACAGTTTAACTTGCAAATAATGTTGGAGATAATATTTATCCCACTCCAATATGTTGCATATATAGGGCGCAAGGAATTGGAGGAAAGAAGAACAAAGATAAACATGATAAAGTATGTAATAGCACAAAAGATATCATAGTATGTATTGTCACTCAACTATTGTAGCCACTTGATGCCTAAGCTAGATGCCTTCTATACTCATGCCATGTAGAGTGTGCAACAATGAAAGGTTTTGTGAATGTGTCAATTGATCCACAAAACAACATTGAGGATTTTGAAGGTCGCCCCCTTGTAAGATTTTAAATGAAGTTCTCACTAATTACTTGTGGGAGAAAAGCCCGAAAAGGGATAAAGTCATGAAAACAAAATCCTAATATAAGAAAGGCAATGCACCAAAATTAAGATATTTCTATCATTGGAATCAAATAGACACATGAATCAATAGCCTACAAACTACATGCTAAGCATGCTACTAGTGATACAAAAAGCATAGATTCATTCATATGTGTTACAAAAGCAAGACAAAAGTAAAATAGTCACAACTCCTTATGTTAGCATCCATTTTTAATATCATTTGCATAGAAGAAAATGATTGAAGCCTTGGACACATGAATAAGGTCTAATTTGTAGACTTCAAATAAAAAAAGAATGTCAAAGACGTTCACAAACAAGGCTTGCTACTAAGCATGAGCATGTAAATCCCAGTTTTAACAATGAGAAAAAAAATGTTAGATTTATACAAAAATAGGGAGACATGATGGCCAAAATAGTGGTGGAATTTAATGCTCTATTAGCTTCATTAAATTTCTCCTCCATAAATAATGAGATATGGAAAATTTCTCCTTGAGAATGCAACCACTTTGATTAATTAGAGAAATGATTGGCTATGTTGGATTTGCAAATAGGAATGAGCACATGTCCTAAAACTATGTAGAGTAGGCGAGATTTAAATTCATTAAGTGGGATTTAATCTTCAAAATCTGATCTTGGCTAAACTTTGCATTCAATTCTTTCCTTGGAGTGCATTATTGAACAATAGTAGGTCAATGAGATGAATAAATGTTGCCACTAGTCATCTTCCTATTCTATTACATTTGGGATCTACCTTTAAAGATCATGGGCTATTAATGATGGTTAATTGAATGACCAATAAACAATATCACAACTCATCCCCTTTTCCTCCTTTGGTTCTCACAGGTCATTATATGAAAAGATCCAGTGGTTGGTAGAGTGTCATTAATATAATACCTTTGCTTGCCTCTGACTCCTACTAACCAAACAAAATGCCATGATGTCATTTGTAGTATGTTGATATGCACTATGGACCAAATAGTTATTGAAGGGGCCCACCACTAAATAAATCCAACCAATGGCAAAAGTTGGGATTGATGAAGCTCTATTCCTTATCACTCTTTGTGGACTTCTAGATCTTTGCAATGGATGGTTGGAAAAAATCTCTTGGCACTAAAAGAGTAAAATGATCTTAACTCTCTATGGGTTGTTAGATAAATGAGATCAATAATGAATTATATTTTACCTTTACCAAAATAATTTCTTGCATACATGAATTTAAAACATGAAAACATGTCTGCTCTCACTTTAAAAGCAAAGGGAAAATGGTAAAATTCAACATGTAGTGAGAAATTAGTATTATTTTTATGATTCATAGGGGTCTTTTTGACTAAAGGAAGAAATGAACCCCACTATCCATTGGGTGTATCTAATGCACCCACATCAAAATTTGAAGCACAACTTCACTAAAAATATGAGCAAAAACATCTTAGACTATCCAAGGTAGCTCTAATTTTCTCCCATTCATCACCACAAGGCACCTCTAACATGTTGAATAATGATAACTAACATTTCAACTTAAATAACTTCTCGTAAGAGAATCTTTGTATCTTTGTTACTATATTTTAGACTTGGAATTCCAACTCAACAAGCAACTTGATTACTTTATAGGCTTCCTCTATGATTGAGCTAGATAATCATTGTATCTTTGTTACTACATTTTAGACTTGGAATTCCAACTCAACAAGAACCTTGATTACTTTATAGGCTTCCTCTATGATTGAGCCAAGGGTCAATCCAAGGATGTGATCTCGTCCATCTTCTTCCTATTAATCAATACTAGAAAGTCCTATGTAGATAATTTCTTGTTTTTCTCATCAAAGGTTCATAGTAGGACTTGTTGCGCTAGCTGATCAATGTGACTCAACACAAGTGGCCATCCTCTATAGTGATGTTAGCTAGCTTTGTAGTAATATTAGCTAGGCTTGTATCATTGCGTTTTTGTGTCCTTGGTCTTCATATTAAACACCCCTAAAATTTCCTTCCTTTTGTCTATGATTCCTACCATTAGTGTATTAGCTGGTAGGGTGGAGAGGTTATAGTTGAATGCCTCCACATCAACAATCATGGGGGGGCTATAGTTGTTGTGATGCCATCAATATCACTTTGGATATCATATGCCTTTACATGGATGGCATCAAAAGTTTTAACTAAATTCCTTAGTCTATTTGTGGCTTGGGTGACACTATACCAGTAAAAATTACACAATTCTTTTACAAATCTAGGGTTATTATTTGTGTGCTCATTTTAGAGTTTCCAACTTGGCCTTCAACTCATATTTATTTTAGCTTTATAATTTATTTATTGAGTTGATCTAATGTGTTAGCTTGAGTTGATAATTTTTTTTGGTTGAGGCTAGGTTATTGATTGCATTGTTTTGCTAGCCTTAATAAGCCTTTCAACTTGGTCTAGTAGCTCTAGTGTTTCTTTCTTGTGTTCTTTTCTTTGCCATTCTTTTTCTTGATAACTTAGCTCACCAAACTTTGGCTTCAAGGTGACAACCTCCTATTTGGCCTCCCCTTCATTGGTTTCTACTACATGGGCCTTTTCCAGTGTGTCACTAGTATGTTTTTCATTTCCTCCCATTTTCCCTATAGCTAATTAATTTGGGAAGCTAACTACTTTTCTTTTAATTCCCTTCTCACTGTGGTTTTTCCCTCATTGGGTTTTCCATGTAAATCTGGTGTCTCCTTGTGCATGTGTGTGTTCTCTATTTCCATCTCTTTATTGCTGATTTGATTACTGCTATATCTTTTATTGGTTAAGTTTGTTGAAGGTATTAGAGATTCTAATTGATATAATCTACTTTGTTATTGGTCTGGTTAAAAGTTACATGTTTATTTGCTAAAGGAGTTTGAGTTGTGCTAAAAGTTTCAAGTTCTGGAAGGGGTTAAGTTTTTGTGTATACTTATTCACCCCCCTTTCTTAGTATCCAGAGTGTTCAATAGTATCATATCTAAGTTCCTCTATAGAAGCCTAACATCTTTAGGTCAAAGTCCGAGATGGCACATGATGGATCATACAAGGGTCCTAGGTTTGATGGGACTAATTACTACTCTTGGAAAATGAGAATGGAAGGACACCTAAACTCTCTTGGTTTTGGTGTTCGACAATCAATCAAAAGTGGTTATATTGCTCCTACCACTCCTATTATAGATCTTGCTAAAATTAGATTGTATGAATGTAATGCTAAAGCCAAGAAAGCTATTGTATGTGGAATTGCTATTTCAAAGTTGTTGAAGGTGATGAATTGTAATTCTAACAAAGATGCTTGGGAGAAGCTTAGTAGTATCTGTAGACACCTAAAAATGGTCTAGAGAATCTAATTAATTAAATGTGACTTATTTGATTAATTAATCTTAATTCATCTACTTAGTAAATAAATAGAAATATTTATTTATATTAAGTTCACTATTAATTCTTCTCTTTTCCTCTTAATTAAATAAACAAAATTAAATACTTTGTTTTATTTAATCGTTATTATTTCTTCTATACTTTATCCATTAAATTAAATACACAACTTCAATAATTTATGTTATTTAATTATCTTATCATATTTTCTTCTTAATTAAATAAAGATATCCTAAAATATTTTATTTAATTATCATATTCCTTCTATTTTAATTTAATAAACAACTTCTATAGTTTGTTTTATTAAATTATTTTATCTCTTTTGCTAATTTAAATAAACCAAAAATATTTAAATAAATGCATAAATCAATCCTCTCTCATCAATAAACTAGATTCAAACTAATTAATCAACTATCATTCATGCAGCCTCACAACCTGAAAGGGGTCCTCAATCTCTTCCTCAAATTTTCTCCTCATCTCTTGCCTGTGTTTTCATGGGGAGGAACAATCCTCCATGATCAGCTCCACCTTCTCATCTCATACCATTCAGATCTCTAGATTTAATCTTAGCCTTTGTTGTGTTACCCCTGTGCAAGGAGAATCTAATTAATTAAATACGACTTATTTGATTAATTAATCTCAATTCATCTACTTAGTAAATAAATAGAAATATCTATTTATATTAAGTTCACTATTAATTCTTCTATTTTCCTCTTAATTAAATAAACAAAATTGAATACTTTGTTTTATTTAATTGTTATTATTTCTTCTATACTTTATCCATTAAATTAAATACACAACTTCAATAATTTGTGTTATTTAATTATCTTATCATATTTTATTCCTTAATTAAATAAAGATATCCTAAAATCTTTTATTTAATTATCATATTCCTTCTATTTTAATTTAATAAACAACTTCTATAGTTTGTTTTATTAAATTATTTATCTCTCTTTTGCTAATTTAAATAAACCAAAAATATTTAAATAAATGCATAAATCAAATCCTTCTATTCTCTCACCAATAAAATTAGATTTTTCAAATCTAATTAATGCAACTGGCATTCACGGGAAAAGCCTCAGGGACAAACCTGCAGGCAATCCTCTCAATCTTCTTCCTCAAATCTTTCCTCTCATCTTGCCTAGTGTTTTCATGGGGAGGAACAATCCTCCATGATTAGCTCCACCTTCTCATCTCATACCATTTGAATCTCCAGATTTAATCTCAGCCTCTGTTGTGTTACCCGTGTGCAAAACTATTGCCAGAAATCTATATATACAGCCTTTTGAAGTATCAAAAGGATCTGAGAATTATCATCTTTTATGTAAACTTACTCTACAGGAATTAGTACTCAAGAAATCAAGCAATCATAAGCATTAGCATTAGCATTTTAGTATCTTCATAGCATCATGGCATTATTAGATTTCATATCACGAAAGTATCATTAGTTTTTACTGTAGCTTCTATTTAGCAGGTTTCATGTTAGGATAGTTCACAGTAGCATCATATCATCTAGAATTCATTAGCAATCATCACATCACAACATTTAGCATCCATTCCGTTCTCTAGATAGGCATTTCAAACAGTTACGGTGCTTACAAATCTGAGAGCCTTTGTAACTTGATAAATCTTTGGAGATAGGAGACAATGAGACGTCTTCAGGCTTTTCAGTGTTTTAAATTAGTTTAAATTCATGTTAATCTTGATACAATGTTTCATTAAGAGGTGTATTTAATTGTATTTAGTTTATATTTTTCACACTTACATTCTGGCGCTCACCGTGGGGCTGTACCCCATGTTTTTAACAAGTTTTTCTGGAAATTTTTCATACAGGAATCTAGTGTAATCTGTTTTAGTGCAATCGAAAGATTCTATAGTGTTTTTGAGGAAAAGTATAGCGCTTTGGAGGACTATTCTAGCGCTTCTGAGGAAAAGTATAGCACTTTGGATGATTGTTTTAGCGCTTCAATTCTACAATCCAACACAGGCCGACTGTAACATCCAACATCTGTTTTAGCGCGTTTTTAAAATCCTATAGCACTTAGGTCTATTTCTAAAGCGCTTAGGGCTATTTCTATAACACTTTTGCGTATTTCTATAGCGCTTTTGAGCACTGTCATAGCACTTCTGTGTAATTCATTTTTTGGATCTGACGCATCCACAACTAGTAAATTTCATTTCTTCAGTTGGTTAAAAAAAACAAAGCAAAATGAACAACTGACCTTTGTTTTAGCGCTTTGACAATCAATCTTAAAATGGCCATATCTTGATCATATGGAGGTCTTTTCCGAAACTTTTTTTTTTTGAAATGGGGTAGAATTTCATAAGCTATGCAATGGTGTAGGTATTTCTCACTTTTTGTAGAGTTAAAATTTTCAATTTAACATTTAAAGTCAAATCACATTGTAACTTGGTCAAGTTTTAGGGTTTTTATGCTTAATCATTTATCTAACCCTTATATCTTCTTATTTCTTGATCTCATCTAACATTTTTGAGCATTTATTGCAGATTTGAAGAAGAACATGGAGCATTGAAGTGAAAGAAAGCATTTGATGTCCATTGTAATAGTATTTTCAAACACTCATGGGAAAATAACCCATCATATGTTATTTTTCATTCATGATTTAGGACCAACTAGCATTACTTTGGGCTTAAAATTAATCATCTACACAAGCTTTGTCAAAGTTGATTAAAAATAACATTAGAAACTCTCTGGTTTTTGGATTTGGACTTAAAATGAATCAATCTAGGATAGACACTTCTTTAGTTGGTTTTAAAATGAATCAATCCTAGGATAGTCACATTTTCAATTGGACTAAAATTTATCAATCTAGGGTAGTCACCAAACTTTTCAATTTGGATTTAAAAATGAACACCATGTCTTTTTGTGAAGCAATATCTTCACTATGAAGCAACATCTTCACATAGATAGAAAATTGTCGTTTGGGCTCTAAAATTGAACAAGTGATTTTTGTGTTTGTGTGGTGATAGGTATATGCTCTCCCCTTAAATGGGTGATCAAAAACCAGAACTCATCCTTTATTTCATGCATTTTCAAGCTTTATTAAATCATTTAGAAGGCCCCAAATAGTGGGAAAAGTACCTCAATTCCCACGGGACGACCTAAGTGGGTCTAAACCAAATGTGTTTCCCACCATGTGTAAATTTAAAGAAAATATGGGAAAACCCACTTTTTTTGGAAGTGTGCAAGATAACCATCCCTAAAACCTTTGTTCTAAAGGTTGGGAGGTCTCCTGAGGGAGTCTATTATTGCTGCTCTTAATGGAAACCCTTTCTAAGAACCATAGTGTAGTATCTAGTTGAGTCAGTAACTAGACATTGTAATACTCACAGTGCAAGGGGAGGAAAGAATCTGCCCCCAAGACACTCACCATATAATTGCCAAAGACCGTTTGCTTAGGGGATTGAGAAATCTAACCTTGAGTACGCACCTGGAAAAGACAAAAAAATAGGCGCCCTCTGGGGGGTGACACGGCTGTGTGAGTCGACGCAATTTTAAGTTGTGGGTTGTTGAGTATAACGATGACCTTTTGACTATTAAGAGTGAGTATATCTGAAGTGCATTTTTGTTATCAAACCAGTGAAAATAGGACCATGTGTGGTTCTTTTGAACATACACTATTTGTTTAGATTACAACTCTTAAAAACAACTATCTTCATTTGATTGTTGTGTATTCTAAAATCATTAAAATCCAGATAAAGATCATCCAAAAAAAAAAAAAACAACACAAAAGAGTCAAAACATAATCAAACAGTGAAGTTTATGATTAGGGATTGGAAATCCACAACGTTTTTCAAGAAATCCCTCACAACAAGAGTCAAAAATCCAAAGAATGGGAAATTGAAACTCAAACCACCATGGCTGAAATAGATGAGGATCAATTGAATGCTTTATCTCATCAAATGAAAAAACTTCAACAACAAATCTAGGATATGCAAAGGGAAACAACCATAGAGAGATATTTGCTGCCAGACATTTGTTCTTATTCCTCTGACAAAAATCTAGACATGACACCTTCTTCACCAAAAACTACATCATCCAAGTTCAATGTCATTGAATTTTTTCAAAATTTCAATAAGCCCAAATCTAAATACTCAAACACAAATGATATTGAGCAATCTTGTCATGTCATGCATTTATCTCCATCCACCATAAGCCAAAATAAACCTCAAGATTCTTTCACTCAAGTTAACAATTCCATCCAATCATCCTCTTCTATCATATCTTCAACATCCAATGATTCTTGTCAATCTCTCAATCCAAAGCATGCTAGCATAGACTTCCCTACACATCAAGATCAAAATATTCTTTCCACTCCATCCAATGATATCAAAATTCCACAAAATCTTCCAATCCTTGATCAAGATCCCATTTCTCAAGAATCTTATGACGATCCCCTCCTTTCACTTGTCATCCAAAATAATTCCCTTCCATCTCAAGAGACAAATATCCTTCCAAGTTCTTCATCCACATCATCTAATCAATCCATACCATCTCATGATTCTATTGAATCACAAGAGCATGATAGTTCTTCCATCCTATCTAATGATGTCTTACCAACTAATGATCAAGATATGCTTTCTACAAAATCTCATGATTCCCTTCCTCATCAAGACCAAGATATGCTTCCATTCAAGGATACCATTTCTTCCCATGACGATGTTTATCCTTCTCATGATGAAGATATGCCTTTTATACCACTTCATAATCCTTTTCCAAGTCAAGATCAAAACACCCCATCATCCCCATGTCAAAAGCCTATCACACCTATTCAAGTTATCCATGAACCCCACACCTATAAATTGGGATCCTCCACCTTTATCCATTTTGGTTTACTTCCAACACCTATGCTCTCATCCATATCATATCCTCCCCAAAATGGACTCGCATCTTGTTTCACAAACAATACATATCCCATTGGTAAATGAATGTGTCAAAATATGAATTACAAAGGAAAATGATTAGGCCTTCATGAACAAGGTATCCTAGAACCCCTTTTTGTTCAAAGAAACCCATATCACCATGACCTTGATTATATGCCTAAGTGTCCTAGTCCATCAAGCCTTCCATCTATCCTAGGTCCTCATTCTAGTCCATCAAACCTTCGGGCTCTATCCTAGGTCCATATCCTATTTCTCAAGAACAACAAAGACACACATCCTTGATGCCCTTTCAAAATTATACCCACATTAACTCATCCATAATACCTCCATATCATTCATCTCAATCCACCCCTCCCATTGCTCTTGGAAGCAATTTGGGTGCCAAATATCAAAAGCTTCTATATCAAAATCCACATGTATCAAAGGATCAACATGTCTCCTCGAAGAGACATGCAAAATAAAAGAAAATTTGATCCAAAATCAAAAGAAAAATCTAAAATGCCACAAAGGCCCATCAAAGCAAAAAGGAAATTTTCAAAGACCACAAAGGTCCATAAATCAAAAAGAAAAATGCCAAAGGCCACAAAGGCCCACAAAGCAAAAATCAAAGTCAAAAGTCATGTGGATTCCTAAAAGTCTCATAGAAGCAATAAAATCTAAATTGGCATCCAAATTTTCTAATCCAAAAGCTTCCTCCAATTTTCCATCTAATAACCCATCACCTTCCAAATCCATTTTTCCCCCATCACTCCACCACCCTTCAAGGTGTGTGCCAATTTTGATCTGCACACATTTAGGAGTCTAATTCCCATTGCCATGGTTTATTAGAGGGATATTTGGTTGTGAAACTTGATGCTTAAGTTCTTCCTACATTTCCCTATCATCCATATCCTATCTTCCATATTCCTCTTGCATTCTACACTTAGGGACAAGTTTTGTCCATCTTATCATTCATGGTCATTATTCTTTCTATGCCCATTCCTTACATTTCCACCTTTGATCTTGACAAGGTTAAGGATCTTCTTGAACATCATATATCTTATCCTATACGCTTTATCCATCATTCTTACTAAATACATCCTTTCTTCATTTCCTTGGTCTTGATGAGGAATAGGGGAAAAATACTTGGGCCTTGTGTCTGTATCTTATCTAGTTGATCTTGATCATCCTATTCATTACTTTTATCATTGCTTTCTTCCATTCCATATCTCCTAGCTTATCAAAATCCATGTCACCATGTCCCTTTACAAATTTGAATCTTATCATGCAAATTATATTTGAGCCTAGCTACAAAACATTATCCAATTCTCATATCTTTTGTCAATCAATCACCAACAATCATCAATCTTATCATACTTAGGGGAATCAGTGATCCTAAGTACTTATCATCATCATGCCTTATGGAATCATTCATTCCTAGAATCTTAATCAATCAACCATTATCATCTTTTGACAAGAGATATGTTGCTTGTGTGACATGTTTTGCAGTGAATCTTTCATTTTGATCTATCATTTATCCATGGTTGCATTACCCCTATTTTGGGGCATCTTGTTCCTTCAATTAGTCATATCGTCTCATTTCATCTTAAAAATCCTAAAAAATCCAAAAATCCAAAAAAAAAAAGCAAGCAAACAAACAAACAAACAAAAACATAAAATTTGAAAAAGTGCAAGAAAACCTCATGTACATAATTTGGCAATATAGCTATGTCTCACCCTAGTTTAGGGGCAACATCTCAACCTCACTAGGGGCAATAAATCTTGCGCTTAACAAAATGGACAAACAACAGGAAGACAAACAAAACAAAAACAATGTTCAAAACACAACCCAACATGGAATATCAATCACCATCGAAAACACATCAAACATCCATATCACATCGGAAAATCCAAAAACAAGTCAAATAGGTCAATATCAAAAATCCAATAAAAACGTGTTTGTGTCAGTCGAACTACGTGGTCTTTGCATGTATAATATAGGCAAGGCTAATGTTTGATTTTCCCTCGAGGCCCCTAGGATAGGTCTTTAGGTTAGTTTGATCCAAAATCTCGAAAACACAAAAACATCATAAAATCAGGATGGATGATCTAATATGAATAATGATTGAATACTATAAGCAAATGCAAGATAAGTTGTACTTAGATCATTGTTATCATTTCTTTGGAGCAACTCAATGATGTATTGAACTAGAGAAGCCAGGAAGAAGAAATGGTATTTTCTTTGTCTATTGTCTGTGAATTAATCATAATTACTATGTCAATCATTGCGGGAAGTGCTCTACAAAGTATCATGGATGACATTCCAATTCACATAGGAAAGTGGTTAATTCTTGTATATTTATGCAATAAATGCTCAGGTCATCTCGGTTTAATTATACCTCGATGCTTGTGTTCACTTGCACTATTAAAAATCATGGAAGTAGTACTCAGGTCATCATGGTCTAACTCATACCATCAATGCTTGTACTCACTTTCAACATTTTAAAAGCTCAATGATGATAAAAATCACAATAAATGGACTATTAAAATGCCAATGCTTGCATATGTAGATTTGCATGGTTATATTAGATTACATTCATATTAGTTTTGCATCTACATTATAGATTTTCCACATCAACTGATGATATCTCAATCAACCTGCACCAGATGCAAAATCATGTCCCACGTCTTTGGGAAGAACTCTAAAATCCTCCTATAATCATAACATATTGCAAATCAGCAATATTATCAATCAATCAGCCTATCAATCTATTCGGCTCTTGTGATACTTTGATCAAATATCGTGAGTGACTATCATTGATCCTCGCCTATCATGAGGACAATCATCAACCTATCATTGATCTTCACCTATCATGAGTTCAATACATCAAATCAATCTCACTTATCATGAGGTCAATCATTAAGCATCATTGAACCTCGCCTATCATGAGGTCAATACATCAAATCAACCTATCCTATCATGAGGTTTATCAATCAAACTATAATTATTCCACATCTATCATGAGGATAATTATCAACAATCAATCAACAGACCTCGCCTATCATGAGTTTGAACATCATCTACTTGATCAGGAGCATCAATCAATATCAAATCAAAGGCTGACACAATTGAAAATCATCAAACACAAGGAGGCTTCTTTCACATTTCATCACAGGGGCAACTTTCTTCATCAATTATCGGGAGATAAATTATTTTATCATCAAATCTTCATCAAATCTACATCAAATCAT
>VDFB02003336.1:0-31449 GCA_007258455.2 Sequoia sempervirens | reverse complement strand
TTGGATGTTTGATTTGGATGGTTAATGTGTTCATGTTTGTGTGATTTAATGTTCAATGTTGAGTTGCACTATGATCATTGTTTCGGGTTGTGTTGCACTACTGTTATTTTTCCGTTGGTTCAAGCTCAAAGTTTATTGGCCCCCAGCGGGTTCAGGATTTTGCTCCTAGTCTAGGGTGAGACACGACTGTGATGCTAGGATATGTACATGAATCTTTCAAATGATGGGCAGATTGATGGCAAAAGTGAATGGTCGGCATGCTCAAATAGATGGAAAAGCTAGCCTATCACAAATAGCGCCTGTTGCCAGGTTTTCACTACTTGTTTTTATTGCAATTTTTCATATTTTATGATTTTTTTTTATCTTTTTGCTTCTTTTTTTGTATTTTTCATCTTTTTTGATTTTTTTGTTGTTACCAAGACACCTGTTTACCAAGTGTTCATCAAGGCAACCATTTTTTCAGGACATTTTTTGATGTTTTTGGCATTTTTCCAAGACCTTTTTCTGATGCACTGTATGATTCAGGTGTAGAACTTCTTGAGATGCAGGCTATTGAGGGATTCATCAGACAAATCCCGTTATGGTGTGGAAAATTGATATGCTCCTGATCCGAAGACTGAGACAATGACAAAGGGACCTAGCTAGTTTGGTTCAAATTTCCCCTTCTCTCGATCTTGTTGATTATGGGGATTTTCTTTTAGGACCAAATCACCAACTTGAAGTGTTCTAGGCTTGACTCTGTGATTGTAGCTTCTGGATATCCTTTGCTGATATACTTTCAAGTGATCCACTGCATGTTGATGACGTTCATCCAAAAGTTCCAATTCTTGTAACCTAGACACTCTGTAATCCTCATATGAAATGATCCCTTTTAGTGACACTGAGAGTGATGGTAGTTCAACCTCAATAGGTAAAATGGCTTTTGATCCATAGACTAGAGCATATGGTGTAGCTCCTGTTGGGGTGCGGATACTAGTTCGATAAGCCCACAAAGTAGGGTTCAGTTGAACATGCTAGTCATGTCCAATATCGTTGACGCTTTTCTTCAAGATTTTCAAGATAGTTTTGTTTGAGGCCTCTGCTTGGACGTTCCCTTGAGGATAATATGGTGTAGAAAACTAATGTTGAATGTTAAACTTCTCACAAAGTTCATCAACGTCCTAATTTTTGAAAGGTCTGTCGTTGTCGGTGATAATCGATTGAGGGATGCCATATTGATAAATGATGTAGTTCAGGATGAAGGATGAGATTTTTTTTCCTATGATGGTGGTTAGAGGGACAACTTCGACCCACTTCGTGAAATACTCAGTAGCTGTGATAATGAACTTGTGTCCATTTGACGAAGATGGATGAATCTTGCCTATAAGGTCCAATCTCCACTAACAAAAGGGCCATGTTGATGCAAAAGGTTGAAGTTCCTACGCTAGTGCATGGATGAGATTTCCATGAATCTGACACTTTTGGAATTTCTTGATGAACCGAAAAGAATCCCTCTCCATAGTCGGCCAGTAATATCCCAGACGAAGGAGTTTCTTAGCTAAGGTTAAACTACTCAAATGAGTTCCACAAAAACCTTCATGTACTTCCCATAAAGCCATTTCAGACTCGTCACATTCCAGACATCGGAGGAGAGTTTTGTCAAGACCTCATCAATAAAGGACATCCGTGATAAGGGTGTGTCGGGTGGTTTGGCGAATGAAGTTTCATTTGTGATTGCGGGATAGGTTGGGAGGGAGGGTGTTATCTTTTAGGTACATATAAATTTTTTCATAGAGAGAAGTGTCAACCTCAACTAGATGGTAGATAACTTGTGATTCAGTGTTGTCATAGGATGGGTTGAACAGTTGTTCCACCATGAATTCATAACGAGCTCATTTCTCTGGAATTTGCAAGAGAGAAGCAATGGTTGCCATGGAATCAATGGATTTGTTATCGCTTTGAGGAATATGCTCAAATCTTATTTCCACAAAGTAATTTTTGAAATCATCAACCATTCTTTTGTAGGGCATCAGCTTGTCATCCTTTGTTTGATAGTCACCATTTACCTGATTAATGACTAGTTGTGAATCTCCATAGACATGTAACTCTATGATCTTCCACTCAACTGCTACCTTGATTCCAATGATCAAGGCTTTGTATTCAACTGTGTTGTTGGTGCAAGGGAACACTAGTCTATAGGACTTGGGAATGGTATGTCCTTGTGGTGAGATAAACAAGATTCTTGCTTCTGATCCATGTTGTGTATAAGACCCATCAAAGTACATGACCCATTGTTGTGTGGACACTGTTAAGACATCGACATCTGGAAACTCAATGTTCATTGGATGATTGTCTTGTAATGGTGCTTTAGCTAACTGATCTGTGATTGCTTGTCCTTTGATTGCCTTCCTATCAACATATTGGATGTCAAATTCGCTGAGCATCATGACCCACTTAGCTAGTCTTCCAGTTAGATTAGCTTTGCTAAGAAGGTATTTCAGTGGATCTATCTTGGCTATCAATTTGATGTTATGGGTTAGCATATAGTGTCGTAATTGCTAAGTAGCGAACTCTATTGTCAAACAAGCCTTTTCAATGAAGGTGTAATTGATCTCATAGCCATTTAAGGTCTACTGATATAATATATTTCCCTTTCTTTTCCTGTTGAATCCTCTTACGCTAACAAGGATCCCAATGATATTTCAGTTGTTGCTATGTACAATAAAAGTGGCATTCCTTCTGTTGGTGGTATCAAGACAGGTGGACTCATTAGATATTGTTTTAATTGGTTGAAGGCTCCTTCACATTTCTCATCCCATCGAAAAGATACATTCTTATGTAGCAAGTGAGTGAAAGGATGGGTCTTGCCTGCTAGTTGTGAGATAAATATTTGGATTTATTGGAATCTCCCTTGTAGAGATCGTAGCTGACTGATGTTCTTGG
This sequence comes from Sequoia sempervirens, assembly GCA_007258455.2. Lineage (NCBI taxonomy): Eukaryota > Viridiplantae > Streptophyta > Pinopsida > Cupressales > Cupressaceae > Sequoia > Sequoia sempervirens. The sequence goes on along the minus strand of VDFB02003336.1, from coordinate 28,527 downwards.
GTGGCGAAATTTCCATGATGGCTTTGACTTTTGTGGGATCTACCTTAATGCCATTTTCTGAAACTATGTATACCAAAAGTTTAGCTGAAGTCACTCCAAACACACATTTCTTTGGATTTAGTTGTACATTGAACTTTTTAGTCTGGTGAAGATTTTATCTAAGATCTATAGGTGTCCTTCTCTGGTGTATGATTTGGCTAAAATATTTTCGACATAGTCTTCCATGAAGGTATGCATCATATCATGAAATATTGTCATCATAGCACGCTGATAAGTTGCTCCTGCATTATTCAATCCAAATGGCATGACGTTCCAACAAAAGGTTCCCTACGGACATGTGAAGGCTATCTTATCTTGATCCTCAGGTGCAATTTTTATTTGATTGTAACCGAAAAAACCATCCATGAGTGACAACATGCCATGCTCTGTTGTCAGGTCTGCAATGATGTCAATGTTTGGTAGGGGAAAGTCATCTTTTGGGAAAGCTTTGTTGAGATCTCTGAAATATGTGCAGATTATGATGCTTTTGTTTGGTTTGGAAATAGGTACGATGTTAGAAATCCACTCAACATAGTTGATTGGTCTAATGAATCCAACATCCAATAACTTCTTTAGTTCTGCTTTTACCAATATGGCAATATGTGGAGGCATTTTCCTTAACTTTTGCTTGACCAGTTTTACTCCTGTTGGTAATGATAAGTGGTGCATGATGAGTTTTGGATCAATCCCTAGCATGTCGACATATGACCGAGTGAAATTGACTTGTCTTTCTGTAAAGAATTTGACGAAGTTTGGTTTTTCTTGATTTGTTAAGGATTTTGCTAGATGGACAATTTTCAATGTTTCTTCATTGCCAATGTTGATAGACTGAGTGGGCTCAACCAATAATTTAGATTGTTCCTGAAAGTGTTTGAGGAGTGTGTCAAATCTTCCATCCTTCAGCACCTAAGAGAGGTTTTCACTGTTGGATACACTCTTTATTTTTACTTTTTCTAGATCTGATACTGCCATTGAATGGTTTTCACCATCAGATCTATTCCCTTTATTATTCATTTTACAGCTGGAATATTTGACACTCTCTTGGTTGGAAGCTTTGTTACGATGTTCAATGGTGGAATCTATTTTGGGATTGGTGGAACAAAGGAAGTTGACAATAGCTTTGTCGTTTGAAAAGAGGGGGATATCAGATGGCTTAGTTTGATCCCAATCTATGAGTTCAGGATGTACTAGGGGTAAAGAGTCATTGGATTGGTTAAAGTTAGATGCAATAAGGGTCCCAATGGTAATGTCTTCGGATTTTCCAATAGCTAAATCAATTTCTATAGGGTAACTCTCCTCCGAATTATCCATTTCACTCCGAGTCTGATCATCTTCGTTGGAGTCATCAATACGTTGTGATCCTATTTCAAGTGGTCTATAACTTGAACTTTGACCCTCCTCACATAAGGGCGTATACTTTTGTGCCACATCAATTTCCTTATCGTGACAAGACTCTTAAGATAACAAATCCCACTCATATTCATTTGAATTAGTTTCATGATCATCACTAGCTTTTAGTTGTAGGATTCTTTCAACAACTTGTTGTCTGGTGTCTTCCCTTGATTCTTCTCTATACCCCAATCCTATTTTATCCTTGGCCTGCATTATGATAGGTTGTATTGGTTTTGTGATTCCTTCTTTTCTTTTACCAATAGGACCTTTTCCCTCATATCCCATCATTTCCATGATTGTCTTTCCTTTTCCATACTGCTCCATTTGTACACTTGAGGTGGAGGCTTGTGATGATTCTTCATCTTTGTATAACCAGTTTAAAACCTCTTTGTCATCTAACTCATCCACTAATGTGCCTGCTCTCACAAAGGTGTCATCAAAGAGTGTATTGGGTTGTGATGATTGTTGTCTAGATGTTGATGGTTTCCCATATGACTTTGGAGAAGATGAAAGTTGTGATAAACATAGAGATTACTGAAATGAGTATTCCCCCATGCCTTTGTATTTGAATTAGATCTTGGCAACTTGTTTCGATAAGGACTCGAGTTGACTTTCCTGACTTTGTGGAGTAGGATTTGATGTACTTTCTTTACTTGAGGGATTGGCATCACCGATGTCCTTATCCTTTGATTGGTCCTTTTTCTCAACCCACTTTGACAAGGAATTTAGTTGTTTCCCATCATTTGATAAACCCTAAATTGGAGCTTCCTTTTTGTGTGGTACAAAAGTATCTTGGGTAGTCTTGAGGGTGTTACAATATTGGGGGTTGTTTGAGTTAGCTGCAATAGTGATTTCCTGCCCATTGAACATGAACTTCAAACACTGGTGATATGTGGATGGTACTGCTTGCATGTAATGAATCCAAGGTCTTCCCAAGAGCATGTTGTAGGTTAACTCTTTGTCTAACACTTGGCATACTATATCTCTGACAACTGGTCCCACTTGAATAGGTAGCACTATCAATCCTTGTGAAGATCTATCCTCATCATCATATGCTTTTATTGTGATTTTCCTTCTAGGATCAATAGCATTTTCTGAATAGCATAGTACACAGACAAGTTTCACAGTACAAATATTCATGCCATCTCCTCCGTCTATTAGGAAACGTTTAAAATAGTGTTTATGAATTAAGACCTCAATGTGTAGCGCAACATTGTGGGGATGATTGACAAACACATCATCATGTTCAGAAAAGGATAAGAAGTGTGGTGTAGTCAAATGTCCCACCATAGTCTAAAATTGGAAAACCTCTAGATTGTTTGGTACCGTGGTGGAAACTAGAGCTTGTTCCAAGATTTCCTTGTGAGCAGGTGAAATCTTGAGAAGTTCTAATATGGATATTTGTGCGGGTATCTTCTGCAATTGATCCACTATGTTATATTGGGTGGCAGGGATATCAATTGATTTGGACGTAGAAGGGGTAGCTCCTTTCAATGTTAACTTGGCTTGTCCTCGTGTGATTTCATTGGCGAGTGTGTTGTCTTGTTGCTCTCTGATTTTGATAACATTGATTTGATGTGAGGTAGTGTCGACATCATGGTGACGATTTTTAATTGCAATGATGTTTTGTTCATGTTCAATGGTGTTATCATTGGTTGAGTTATCATTTGCAATAAGATCTGATTTGTCATGGGTTGGATCATCAACCACCTCAATATGCAAAATGGTGGTGTCATAGACATAGTTTATGTTTTCTCCCTTGTTATTTGATGACGTGGACTCTCCTTTCTCATAGTTTGGTAGAAGGTTTTTGATCGCCCCATGATCATTGTTTGTTTGAGGTCCTTCTACAAATATCGTTATGTTGTCAATTAGATCTTGTATCAAGTGCTTCAACTACATGTAGTCATTGGTTTTATGTCCCTTGTTGCAATGAAGGCCACATAAATGAGCATCATTCCACTAGGGAGGCTTAACTTGTGGTTCCCAATTTCTTGCCTATGGTAACATTATGACTTTAGCTTTGATAATCTCTTTTAATGTCGATTCTGATGATTGTCCCAAAGGGGTGAACCTCCTTCGATTTGAGCATGTTTGATATGATGATGTTCTAGATCCAACATTACCTTGATTGTTGCTTTGGTTGACATTTTGGTTGTTGTTTTGGTTGTTGCTTTGATTGTTGCTTTGGTTGTTGGGGGATTTTTATTCTAATTAGTTTTGGCGGCAGTTGTAGTTAGGTTGAATACAGGTTTTGCATTTTGAATTTCAATTGCACCATCATTGTTTCCAACGTTCTTGTTTCATTGCCAAAACTTGGGTTTGTCACCATTATTGTAATTGTTGGAGGAGTTTGACAAGTTGTTTTCATTATATATCTTGATGACTCCTCTTTTTACTAAAGCCTCTTCGATTTTAATCCCGTTTTCAATCAATTTTTTGAAGGTTAGGGGATATTGCAATTCCAATCTATAACTCATCTTGTCATTGAGGTTTTCAATAAAGATTTCTATCTTTTCCTTTTCGGGTATGAGACAAGAATATCGTGCAAATAGCCTTCTCCATTTTTGCAAGAATACACAGAACGATTCACCCTTCTTTTGTTTCAAGTTACAAAGATCTTTCATGGTGATGTCATGTTGAATGTTGTAAGAATATTGTGTGATGAACTTATTGACTAATTCCTCAAAGGTGTTAATTGGTGGGGTGAGTTTAGAGAACCATTCAAGGCATTGTCCACCTAAGCTTCTTGGGAATAATCTCATCAAATATGTTTCTTCATATGCAAATTCAAGACTCATGGTCCTAAATTCTCTCACATGGTCTATCGGATCGATTTTGCCATTGTATTTTTCATACTTGGGGAATTCACAATGTTTGGGAAAGGGTATCATGTGGATACTTTGATCAAACATATATGGACAAATGTCTTAGATCAAGTATCATTTGGAGGTTCCCTTTGCATATCAAGAAATTTTTTGTTGAAGGTTCTTCATTTGGTGAGTTAGAGCAACCACTTGTTTTGGATCATTTTTAGGCTTTTTGGGAGGTGCTTTCAATTGATTCACATCAAAGTCATTAGGAAATTTAGCACCTTGTTTAGCTAGCATAAGAAGGTATTTTTCCCCATTTCTTTCAAAAATCTTTTCTAAACATTTGTGGAAGTTGGGGTCTTGTTCGGCATGTTGGATATCTTCCTCGGATATTTCTTCCCCTTCACTGTTGTTGAGTCCACAGAAAGGATTCTCTTCAACCTCTGCCATGGTGTTTTGTGTTTCACTATTTTGGGTTTCGATGTATTTTGAGTCTCAATGATTGGAGTTTCAATGGTTGGAATTTCAATGGTTGGAGTTTCAATGTTTGGCTCTTCAATGTTTTGATTTTCAAGTCCTTTTTCCTTGAGTTTTTGTTTTTGCAACCTTGTTTGAATGGGCATACAAGTGTTATAGTTTAGACTAAACTTTGATCCAAGTTTGGAAGAATACCAAGGATTATAACTAAGTCCAATAGAATGACAAATTCTAATGAGACAATGTAATTTGACTATCTAGCTTCGTTTCGTGATGAGAGGATGATATGAGAGGATGATAAATCTTGATGATGAAACTAGGCTTAATAATCAAAGGTGTGATAAATTTGATGATTTTGGCACTTTGAGATGTTAGATCTTGGTTTAGGTTAGAAAATTTCACTTGTAGAGGTCAATTTTAACAAGTTTAGATTCTAAGGTACCTAAGGAATGATTTTGGACTTTGAGAAAATTCTAAAATTTTGGTTCAAATTGTGAAACAAGAGACAAATTTTCTTCCTATACGAGATACTCAAATCTTTGTAAAAGCCCTGGATTTTGACAATAGTAAAATGAGTACAAGTTGGGATTGTTCTCTGAAGCTCTTTTGTAGAAATTGAAGACCAATCTTTCTCTAAATTCATAGAGTGTTGAGAGGCATTTTTTATGAGCTTTTGGAATAAGAACTTGGGACTTTGGTTTTCAAATTTTAATCTTTCATGAAATCATTTGATAAAGCACATGTTTAGACTCTGTTGTACCTGAGGAATGATTTTGGCTTGAAAATGATTTTGAATTCTGGTTAAAACTGTGAGATAGAAGGCAAGTTTAACTCTCGAGTTTTGCATTTAATGGATGCGCTAAAACAAAGCCCGGATGCGCTAAAAGACTTGACAGATGCGCTAAAACAGAGGTCAGATGTGCTAGAGTTTTGCAAAGATGCGCTATAAGATTTCTTGAATGCGCCACAATAGTGGATCAATGCGCCGAAAATTTGTACGAATGCATTATAAGATTGGGTGAATGCGCTGTAAAAATGCACAGATGCGCTATAAGATTGCTTGTATGTGCTGTAATAGAGAAAAAATGCACTAGATTTTTGCACAAATGCGCTATAACAATAGTTGGATGTGTTAAAAGAACACACATATGTGCTATAAGATGCAACGAATGCGCTAAACTGGGAAAATGACGCAGTTTTTTGGGAGTTTATTTGATTTTTCAGATTTTCTAGTTAGAAACTTGGTTGTTTCAATGAATGTTTTTTTGAATCAAGGTTTCCACTTTCAACATATGATGTTTGTGATTGAAATTGGTCAAAAACACATTGGTAAAGACACATCAAGCATGTACAACTTAGGCTGTATATGACTATACTTGTTGAATTCCCACTTGGATTTTACTCCAATTGCGCTTACTTATAGTGGATGATTAGATGCTTGACCCCATTGGCTCCCTTCCATGACACTCACTTCTACGGGGCAGCCAAACATCAATACCCATGAATCTCCCATGACATATTTTTCATCTCTACTAAAAGCCGCAAGAATTTGAGACGACTTCAGAACGACTGTTCTTGCACCAACAGATAGATTAAGGATTTTGGCCTTGCTACACTAAGGGTTTTAATATAGGCATTTCATTCGTGGGAGATCATCCATGCGACAAGAGACCATTGCTACCCTTCTTGTCGAAACAATCCTCGTGATACTTGAACTTTCCCCAAGTACCCACATTTATATCCTAGTTGGAAGTTGCTTGGCTTTAGTGTGTTATAAGTTGGGTCATTCCCTTAGGTGATTACTTTTCCCCACAAGGCAGACCCTCTATGGATAAACAAAAATGAGCAAGTACATCTGTAGTTCGATCAATCTTTTTTTTGGGTAAACAAAGAGAGAACACATGCGATATACTCAACTCACACTCGCAAACAAACAAGTGAATGGGTTTGACTTTTTGGTCACCCAGTTAAGGGGAGAGCATATGCTTACCATTCATCAATCACAAAAGACATGGTGTTCTTTATCCCTCTTAATTAAGCTAGATGCCTATTTTAAGCAAAAGAAATCATTTAAATAGATCCAACGCCTGCATAAATCATCAGTACTTTGATAAATTTGTCTTTGAACAGCGTATAAAAGTATCTGTAAGCAAAAAACACAAATCAGTTGTCAGATTTTGCAATTTCTACCTAATGCGCGAAAACAGTCATTAGATGTGCTAAAACACCAATGTACTACAATAACTAACCAATGAGCCAAAACAACTACCTAATGTGCTAAAATAGATACTAAATGCGCTATAAGAAATGATGAATGTGCTAAAACAGATATTTAATGCAGGGTAAAAGCACAAAGTTGTGTCACACTTTATAAAGGAAACAACCAATGGTGATCCAATTTTTAAACTTGAATCGCTAAAAAGTGGCATATATGTTTTGAATTTTGAAATGATGTAAACTAGCAAAATATGTATTTTTTAGTATATTTTATGTTTATATTTTTTATAAAAACTATAAAAAATATTTTAAACTAGTTTTTAATAAATTAAAACTATAATTTAGTTGCTGATAAAACGCTGAAAAATGAAGTTGCAAGGGACGCCAAACTTTTTATAGTAAATTTTATTTTTTTTCTTTCAAATTTTTTATGTATTTATAACTTGAAATTTTAGTGCATGAATATATTTTTAAAAATAAATATTAAAATGTGCATGAATAAAAAACAACTGTTTTCATCGGACGTTAACTTTCATATTGAATATTTATCTAAAATGGAAAAAAAATTATACCATCTTAAAATAAATTCTTTTATCTAGTGCATCATATTTTTTTCAATTTATTTTAATAAGTTAGTATTTTTCCTTGGCATAGTAATCAACTTAATATTTTGTGTTGATAACCTACTTTTAGTAAAAGTAAAAAATAAAAAATAAAAAATAATTAAACTATTAAAATAACTATATTTTTGAAAACTACACTCATGGATCTACAAAAGGGTATTTTTATATTTAAAAAAAATGTTATTTACATTAGCAATAGTTATTGAAACTTGAATTTTTTCAAATAATTTTATTTTTTTGTAAATTGGACTCAAAGTGGTGCTCCAATATTTTTAGCTAACAATCTTAGTTGAAAAACTTGTGGAAGTATCTACCTTAGCTAGAATGAATCTTACTAGATCATATGTTTGACCAAAATTGATTTTTAGTTAAAAATACTTAAATTCAGTTGTGCTGATAAGTTGGCTAAAAGTGTGACACAACTTTGTACTTTTACCCTGCACTATAGAAAATAACAAATGCCCTAAAATACTCCCTGTATGTGCTAGAATATTTGCTAGATGCATTGAAAGAAAGGTCGGATGCACCGAAACAGACACCGAATGCACTAGAAGATCCATTGGATGCGCCGAAACAGAATTCGTACGTGCTAAAAGAAACCATAGTTGCGCTAAAACGTCATGTCCAGCCTGTTTAAATGATCTTTTCCAACAAACTGTTAGAAATGGGGTCTGACCCCACAATGGGCGCCATTTTGTGTGTGTGTGAAATGTGGAAATATTAGTAAATCAACACAAACTTTAATGAAACAAATTATAGCAAAAATTTGAAATAAGTAAACTACTCTATTTTGCAGCTAAACAAATCTTTTAAGAATGTCTCATTGTCCTTTATTCCTAAGGATTTATTAAACCATTTGGCCCTCATATTTCTTTGTGCACAATGGTTGTTAAAATGACAACTTAGGAAATGAGAAAAAATTCAACATGCAAACCAATTAAATTCCTACATGGAACTATATGATGGAAAGAATAATGGATGCTATGATGAATGGATGGTGGTGTTAGATAATTTGAGGTAGATATTATGGTAGTGAGATGGAATGATTCAACATATGCTCAAATGCTAACTATGAAAATGCTAATCTAAAATGCAACTATGATGCAAAGGATGACATAAAATGCAACTATGAAGCAAAGTGTTAGTCTAAGATTTAACTATGATGCAAAACATGATATAAAATGTAACTATAAGACTCCAAAATGCTCCAATGCTCAAATGATATTCCTTCATGATAACTCTATTAGAAAGTGGATGCAAAATACAATGCCAAAGAGTTGTATTTATAGCCTTTTCCAAGCATCTTGTGAGGTGGCAATAATCGACGATCCAAATTCAAACAAGAAGGATGATCGGTGGAGATGAAGAGAATCAAGAAGTTGTCCCCTTGACCAAAGAAAACATTCTAAATGGATGGAGAAATCTCTTGACCAATAGGCAACATGCCAAATGGATGGAAGACTCAAGTGTGGGAAGAAAAGACGATGTGTTTGAAAATTGGTTGAAGACATGTGTGAGGAATAAGTCATGTGCTCAAAAATTGGTTGAAAATAATTCTAATTTAAAAATTAGAATTATTTAATTTCATGTGACCTTGGTGAGGTGGCACAAAAATTTGTAGACATGTGCTTGAATTCCTAATCGAGGTTAGTGAAGATTAATTAAATAAAACAAGCTAATGATTTTTTTTTTATTTAATTAATTTAGAAGAATATGATTTTAGATTTGGAGAATTAGAGAAAGGTGGACAATATAAATAAATTGAGAATTTATTTATACATAGTCGAAATATTAATTAAATAACTAGTATTTAATTAATTAGATGTCATGACCGGTTTTAGGTGTATACAATTTTATTCACAAAGTACTTGCTATGATCACTGGTGATACTGAGGGGACACCCAATCTAGTAATAATGTTGCGGTACAAGAACCTTGCTGCGGTGTATGTAGTATAATCTTTAGCTGGTTCTGCCTTTGCCCACTTAGTCAAATAGTCTACTCCAGTGATGACAAATCTGACTTTGGATAGTTTTTTTGGGGATCTATAGGGTCGATGAAATCAATGGCCCATTTCTCAAATGGGGCTTGCGCTAAGACTGGATGAAGGGTCATTTTGTCTCTAGTTGTAGGGAATCTTGTGATGGGGTCATGGTAATCCTCATCATTTAACTTATCAATCTAAGGCGGTTTCCATGACTATATGGAAAAGAGAATGGAGAAAACTTGCTTGATAGTCTATTTTACAATCAAACTTGCAGAAATCAAACCTATTCTGGAGCACACTTGCATAAAAAGAAGGTTGCATGAAAGGAAACTAATATAAGACACACTTGCATGAAAGAAATGTTGTATGAAAAGAAACTAATATAAGACACACTTGCATGAATTGAAAGTGCTAAACTACTTCACACTTTGCTGAAAATGGAAAGCTTGCTAGAAATGAAAAGTTTGCTTGAATTCAAATTTACTCTAAAAAGTTGGAAATACATTGTTGGAAATGAAACTAAAACTATCCTATTTCCTTAGGCAAAAACAAGCCTTTCTAATCCCCCCTTTGATTTCTTGATTACAATGCATTTATAGAATTAAAAGATGAGCCTCATAGTTGTGCAACAACTTGCTAGAAAATAGGAACATGTGTGGAGAAAGAAAGAAAGGATAAGTCTTTACTCCATTTTGCTAAGTCAATCTCTTTTGGTCGTCCAAAACAATGATACCTATTTTTCATCCCTTTAAACTGCTCCAAAAAGGTGTTAGAGTGTTGAAGAAGTCTTCCTTTGACCTCTTCTATCATTAAAACTCTTAAATTTGATCTTATATGCTCTCAACTGCTCATAAATTGTGTTGAACAACTCTCTAGATATTTGCAACTGCCCCTATATTCTCTCAACATTTGTCTAAGTCACTCTAATTTTTTTTAATGCTTACAATTGTTGTCCCTTAACTGTTCAACCTCTTCATACTTAGTTTTAAAAAATTTGGAGCATAGAAGCAAACGAATGAATAAATTTGGGAGCATCTAGAATTTCTGGAGCATGAGAGTAAAATTCTAGAGCATCGGATTGATGATTTTTTCTCTCAAACCACTAACTGAGTTTTCATGAAATTTAATGGGTTTTTTTGCCTTCTTGTCTTCAAATATCTATCCAAAAATATCAAGAACCTAGATCGTAATTTTCAAGATATGATGAAAATTTTGACTACTGCAACTGAGAATCTCTTAATTTCCCCATCATGCTTAGTCTTGATAAACTCCATAATTAAGCAAAATATATGCTTTTATTTGCCTAATAGATGAGAATTTTTTTTATTTCATTATCTCCCCCACACCTATAATGTTGCAAGTCCCTTTGCAACTCATAATGAACCTTCAAATTCATTTTTTTAGTAGTTACTTCGTGTAGCTTTTGATGCATGAGTTGTAGTTCACTTTCTCCATGTTGCATGCAAAGAATTTCTTTGACTTTTGAGAGCTGCAACTTGATCCTTCACATTGAATAGCAATTCAAATTTCTTCATCATTATTTTTGCTTCCATACTATTAAAATTCTAGTGCTGAAACTAGATCCCAAAGTTATAATAACCAGTCATCCATAATGCCAAAATATTTGTAGCAGATTTTGAGAGCGACAATTTTTACAAAAAAGTGCATGTTTATAGACTTTGAGAAGAGGAAATAGCTTATGTAGAGCACTTATTTGCAAAAAAAGAAAACCTACCCTACTCTACTTAATAATGTAGAAAAGTTATACAAAACCATTAATTGGTTGTGAAAAGTATCTTCCCCTTCTCAAAATATTTTTTCATGCATTAAAATTCTTGAAATAAGAGAATGAAAAAAAGATGACAATTTTTTTGAAATTCAATGCTTCACCTTCTTTTGACATGGAAACCTTCTCCATGATTTCTAATTCTAGTGAATACATGGGCTGATTGGAAAGATCTTGCAATCCTTCCTTTTATTTTGTTGCATGCATAACTAAAAACAACTCCTTGTTCTTCAAATCTCTGATTGGGCAACCCTCTTTTGACTTCAAAATCTGATTGGGCAGCCATTCTTGGACTTTGAAGGTCTCCAATTAAGTCTTTTTTCTGCAAGCTTTTGTAATGAAGATAAGATCTCTTCATTGTATTTTGCGCCTCTTGCAAGCAATAATCCATCAATTCTTTCCTTAAAGAAATATCATTTGCTAAGACTTGGAGTGATGGTCCTCCAATTAAGGATATTTTGAAATAGATAGGAGGTTTCTCTTTAGAGCTGATATTTTGGGGGGGTTTTTAGAGACAAATATTTCTTAAGGAACTTCTAAATCTAAAAGGATGCCAAACTAATTTGCTCCCTTCCCTAATGACACCTATCATCGGCAACAATGCCAAAAATGATGGAGTCATTGTTATCCTTATTATTTAACTTATCAATCCAAGGTGGTGTCCATGGCTGTATGCAAAAGAGAATGGAGAAAACTTGCTTGACAGTCTATTCTACAATCAAACTTGCAGAAATCAAACCTATTCTAAAGCACACTTGCATAAAAGGAAGGTTGCATGAAATGAAACTAATATAAGACACACTTGCATGAATTGAAAGTGTTAAACTACTTCACACTTTGTTGGAAATGAAAAGCTTGCTTGAATTCAAATTTACTCTAGAAAGTTGGAAATACATTGCTAGAAATGAAACTAAAACTATTCTATTTCCTTAGGCCAAAACAAACCTTTCTAATCCCCCCTTGATTTCTTGATTACAATGCATTTATAAAATTAAAGGATGAGTCTCATCGTTGTGCAACAACTTGCTAGAAAATAAGAACATATGTGGAGAAAGAAAGGATAAGTCTTCACTCCATTTTGCTGAGTCAATCTCTTTTGGTTGTCCAAAACAATAATCCCTATTTTTCATCCCTTTAAACTACTCAAAAAATGTGTTAGTGTTGAAGAAGTCTTCATTTAAACTCTTCTATCATTAAAACTCTTAAATATGCTCCTATATGCTCTCAACTGCTCATAAATTGGGTTGAACAACTCTCTAGATATTTGCAACTACCTATATATTCTTTCAACTTATGTCCAAGTCCTCTAATTTTCTATAATGCTTGTAACTGTTGTTCCTTAACTGTTCAACCTCTTCATACTTAGTTTTGAAAATTCTGGAGAATAGAAGTAAATGAATGAACAAATTCTGGAAATTTTGGAGCATCCAAAATTTCTAGAGTATGAGAGTAAAATTCTGGAGCATCAGACTAGTGAAGTTTTCTTTCAAACCACGAACTGGGTTTTCATGAAATTTAATGGGTTTTTTTGCCTTCTTTTCTTTGAATAACTGTCAAAAAATATCAAGAACCGAGATTGTAATTTTTAAGATATGATGAAATATTTGAATACTACAACTGAGAATCTCTTACTTTCCCCATCATGCCCAGTCTTGATAAACTCCATAATTAAGCAAAATATATGCTTTTATTTGCCTAATAGATGAGACATTTTTTTGTCTCATCACCTTGTTCGCTAGTAAATGTTACAAGATCTAGTGTAGTTTTTGGCATCCTTGTATATCGTAGGCCACCATAATCCTTCTAATAATATTTTTTATGTGGTAGTATCTCTGCAATGATGACCTTTGATAATGTCCTCACGTGATCCCCTTACTATCTATTCTCGTTCATGTTCGTAAACAACTCGATGAAGAATTTCATCTCTTCCCTTTTTGTATAGATCTCCTTTGATGAGTGTGAATGGTAAATATTTTTGTAATAACAATTTATTATCATGTGTTTTCATGTCCATGGGTACTATCTTGTAGCGAGTAACTATGCTACATCATGAAACTCTTCTAAGACTGCAATTATCCAGAATTGGTGGGTGCCTTATAAGTCTTCTTTGTTGGCTTCATCTAATTCCTCATTTGTGTAAATTCAAGATAAATAATCCGAACTTTGATTGTTCTTTCCTGACTTAACCATTATAGTGAAATTAAATTCCTTAAATAGTAGTAGCCATCGACATATTCTACCTTGTATTACTAGTTTATTTAGGAGAACTTTCAAAGGTTTGTGGTCTATATAAAAGGTGAAGGGTGTGGATAAGAGATAATGAAAAAAATTATGTAAGGCATAGACCATAGCTAATGCTTCCCATTCAGTAGTGGTGTAGTTTTTCTCTACTTGAGAGAGTTTATGGCTAGAAAAAGCAATAGGGTGATCCTTGTTCCCTCTTGGCTAAGCGAGGACTACTTCTATTGCTATTTCAAAGGCATCTACATGAACATGGAAAGGGAATGACCAATCCAAGAATATAAGAATAGGGGCTATTTCAATATTTTGTTTTAACATGTATCAAATGATTGTTGGCATTGTTCGGTCCATGTGATTATTTTGTTGGTCTTCTTTTTAAGAAGTTCTTCTAAGGGAGTAGCTAGATTGGCATATCCTTTGATGAATTTTTGGTGGTATCTAGTGTAGCCTAAGAATTTTTAACCTCTAGTGCTATTTTGGGTGGAGGTAGTGTTAGAATTAGAGCCACTTTCATCAGATTAATGATTAATCCTTCTTTACATGTTATATGGCCTAGTAGTGTGTTGAAGGGTACCACAAAAATACATTTCTTAAAATTTAAGGAAATTTGCATACTCCTGCATTTCTCCAACATAAGTTCCATGGTGGCGTATCTATATCATCCATCCATTATATAAGTTTATAGGCACCTTTTTATTTTGGTAGTATGGTCTAATATCTTCTATCAACACACATACTTTTTACTTCTTCCTCTAGTAATAAGATTATTCACTTTATCTTTTGTAGTGCATTATTTATAAGTTCATTGGGGCTAATATAGAATGATTTTTTTTTGCAAAATTAATCTTGTAGTATATTACATTATTTGATTTCTCTTTTATTTTGGTTGATATACCATTTTTTGTGATGGGAAATAAGGTCTAATAAAATAGTGAATTCTAGAGTCTATCATCATAATATTTCTTCTTAATCCACTCCCTAATACAATTCTCTTACCGCGTCTTGGGTTTAATAGCATCATAATACTTGAAGATAAGATTCAATCCCCTTCTCCATTAAAGTATTTAGTTTTTATTAGGACAATGAATCAGGTTTCCAAGTTGGGATGTTTGGTTTATGGTTATATAATCCCTTGCCTCATTACAAACTAGGGTTTCTTGTAAGGCCTCTAGTCTCATATCATCACTTTCAATATCTTTTACATGCCCCCATGTAGCGTACTAGGTCACTTACTCTAGAATACTATGGGATCTTAAGTGTGAGATACTACATGAAATGTTATTCAAATGATATGAAATTCTAGTATTTTATTTTTTTATATTGTAAATTTATATTTCTAAATTTAATAGTTGGTTTGCATTATTTGCATTAATTTTGTTAGGTTTTTCCTCAATTTCCATTAAACTACATACCGTTCTTGTTCCTAATACTTTCCTAGACCTTCTCTCTAGTTCGTTGCAAAGCCAAGCCTACATTACATCCTCACTATTGATGCTATAATTATTAGTATCAAGGATGATTTCCCTTTCAAAGTTAAGTTCATCTATTGTGTCTTTTGTGATTTTTTCCCCTAAGGAGTATCATTCCCTATTGTCTTCTACCTCACTTTCTTCTTGTGTTATCTCTTCTATATATGCACTATGCATATATGCATACAAGGGAATATGTACCATCTTATCTTTTTCAAAAAAATACAATTCTTCCTTAGATGATTTGATTGCACCATTATAGTATACAAACCATTCCAAATACAACAAGATGTTGAATGTATCAAATGGTTCCTTCATTTCAATTACCTGAAAATCATTTTTTTATAATCCCTAGTAGATTGACTTCTACATTTCTCTAAGTTCCAATTGTACTAATTGCAGTACCATCAACATGAGCAATGTTGTAAGGTTTGTCATAAAGTGTCAGTCTTGCAAGATCCTCCCAAATTTTCTTGGGAATAATGTTAACATCTACTCCTAGGTTAATTAGCAGATTCTTAAAATATATTTTGTTTATCCAAAGTTCTAACATGATTGGTTTCTATTTCCACAATCTTAGATTTTTTATTACACTTCTGATTTGTGTCTTTAAGTTAATGTTTTTATTTTTATTCCAATATTTTGAGAATTGTTTATTTTTTTCTATAATATTTTCTTCTTCCATGAAGTTAGCCAATTCCAAAAGTTGGGCCTATTTTTCTCAAAAGTAGACCTTTCAGTAATATATTTTTTCTTTTCCTCTATAATAAATTCCTATTATCTTCAGTTATTAGGTCATGCTTTGAATTAGTTATTAGGTCATGCTTTGAATTAGTAGGAAAATAGTCCTCTTCATCTTCTTAATCTGACTCTTCAATAATTTATTTTTCTTTTGTAGTGTCAATACCACCTCTAGCTACTACTATAATTTATTTTTCTTTCCATATTTGTCAATGGATTTTTATTTTCAGCCATTGCTCTCTCCAAATATTACTTTTATAATTTTTCTTTCCATGTGAGTGATGACTAGCTCATTTCTTCATTTAATTCATCCTTCATACATCTTTTACCTCCTTGGTAATTTTGTTTAGGAAACCTCATTATGAATATAATGTAGCATCATAAATTGTCACCCTTGATAATTTCACACCATGTTTGGCTCCCTCCTAAGTGCATGTGCCTAGTTATGCTTATTATTTATCCATTTAATTGTCATTTTTTGGAAATTGATTTAGATTTGAGAAATAAAATTAAATATTTATTTAGAAAACCTTTTAAAAGCTAAGTAGGGCTAGACTAGGGTTCCCAACACCCTTGTCCCACCTAATTAGGCCCAAAATTTAAAGTTTTATTGTTGGCCTCAATATGTTTATGAATTTAAATTCTGTTGTCGACCTATCATAATGGTTAATGTGAAATATGTTGAAACTCACATAAATAAAAGTATTTCCCTTCATTTGAAAATCTAAGCAATTTAAGCAACATAAGTAATTTGAATATCTTTTGGGCATCCTAAAGGTAATTTCAAGAGTCCAATAAGGAGAAGATCTATAACATTGTTTTAGTCAATTACAAGTTTGTAACACATCAACAAATTCATGTTCATCCATTGTAAGATGTTTCAAATTTATGTTTATATATTGTTATGAGTACTAACACTTGTAGGATCTCCAAGAATCATCCAATTTCTCCTTGTATGAGATAGGAAAAGTGACTTCAATCCAACAAGGAATAAAAATCTGACTGGTAAGTTACAAATGTATTATTTATCATTCATTTTTATCTATTTACCTTTGCTCTCCCTAGAGTACACAATTTATATCATCATCATCATTGCCATTTGTGGAGGTGGAAACACCAAAATAGTGTTGGACCAAGGAAAGTTCCTATATGACATAACCCTTCTCCCCTTGTCCTTCTTATAGGTTATAGGTCTAAATCCAATTCAAGTGGATTAGAAATCTCAAGGAATAAAAACCCTAAATCAAGAATCCATGCACCTTTCATCATCAAATTAGGGAAAGTTGATTATTCATAAGCTTTCAAACTTCAGATCTGGATTTTCATAGTTAGAGACTTGTGAACCATGTCACACATGTACCGAATTTCAAACCATAAAAACGAACATTTCTGGACTAGGGCATCCAATGCCTCTATCCTACCAATTTTACACCAAATTTGAATGCTAGGTTCCTCTTTGACTTCACTTTTTAGTTTTGCTATTTTTTTATGTCTTTTTGCTTTGATTTTTTTATATTTTGTAACAATACCTCTCTTTAGTCTTAATTAATCTAGTTTGCAACATTCCATAATCAATCATAACATCTCATCAACTAACTAAAAGGGGACCAAAATCTTGACTATCTATTTGGCTCTCCCTTGAGGACAACAACCAAATAGTTTCTCTTGGTTAATTTTGTCTCCCCTGATGTTGATGGCGGAATGTGTGATTTAGTTAGGTTTTTAACCTATATCCCATTTCACCATCTAACATTTTGGTGAACCCGAAATCTCCTACACTTGCAATTTTTCTGATTTATCAACATATATTCTATAATCTGATTAGAAATTAGGTTATTTAAATATCTCATTGCTCATATGCATTTATATTATGTCTAAATTTTGAAAATAAAACATTGAATTTTGTTCATCAAACATTAGGCATTTTGGCGAATCTAATTCAGGTGGTGTCTTGCACCATTTTTAGATTTAGGTGCATGCTTTTAGATTTGATTTATTTTGTTTAGCAATTGCATTCACTAAATATCTCATTTCCACATGCAAGCATTATATGTTTACATTAGAAAGCAAATCATTTGAATGTTGGTCCTCTTTCAATTTGCAAAGCAACAACCCAAAGCACCTTCTTCTAACATATAATCAACCTTGTATTTTTTTTCCAACTACCTTGATAACATGTTTTCTTTTCTCAAATCATTGCTAGATGTTTCCTTTTTTTCCTTTGGTAGCACTCCTTCAAATGATAATGATGCTCAAGCTTTTTCCTCTCCCAATATCTCTCCTCCTGGTGAGGATATCTTGGTGCAAAAGGATGCAATCATTGATAGCTTTCTTAACACCACTTTACTCGATCTTCATTCAACCAACCTTTCTCCTGGAAATATGAAAAGTATATATGAAGAATCCAAACTTGCAACCAATCCCTCAAGCTTCAATATTAATCACAATCTTCCTAATACAACTTACAATTCCAACTCCCACAGAAAACCCTTAAAACCTACAATACCAAGCAATAACATACCTTATTCCTCTAATAATGGGGAATATTTTCCTTTTATCCCTCGACCAATAATTATATCGAAGATTAACCCTCCTCAACCCCAAATCTCAACACTCAAAAGGGATCTACATTCTTGTAGAAAGATCGATTCTTCTCATGCAAATGCTTCTTCTTCACAAAATAATCACACCTCTCATTCAAACAAAAATCAATACTATGGTATCTTTAACTCCATCTAATTTGGAGACACATTATATACTTGGTTTCAAACTTCTTTCTAAACATGGGTACTATTATGCCTTAACCACCCCATTTTAAATTTGATTAAAATGGGACCCTCTTTTTGCTTTTGCTCTTTGTGTTTTGCCCCCTTCGATTTTGAGGTTTTTCTTTGCCTTGGCATGTGCTTAATATGTTTATCTTGCTTTCCCAAGTGTTTTTCCCAAGTTAAATATTGAAAATCTTATGTTTTGGGTGAAGTTCGGGTTTTTACCCTGGTTCGAGATTTTTCGGTCTGGTTAGATTTTCCCGGTTTTCTTTGAAACTCCAATTTTCGCTGCTATTCGGGTTTTTGAGTCAGTTCGGAAAAATCTGCCCCGGTCGGATTTTCCCTATTTTTCTTGGATCGTGTTCTGAGTCCGACTCGGCCTGTTTTCGCGCTGTAGTTCAGAGATTTCTAGCCTTCACGGATTTCCGCCTGGGTCGGATTTTTCTGAATTTCCGCTTTGCCGTCGGGTTTATGAGTTTGGTCATTTTTTGGAACTTTTTGTCGTTTGGCTTTATCATTTGCATTCTCCTGAGTTTGAATGCTCATCTTGTTGTGCTTTAAAGCGTTATGGTCTTGCTTGGGGTTCGAATTCTTGTGTGTTTGGGCATTTCATGGCTTGCCTTGTGCATTCATGGTTAAAATATAGGGTTTCGTATCTAGGGCGTCGCCATTTCATCTTGATCTGCTTTCGATTGAGCCTAGGATTTGAAGGAGATTTTTAGGGGGCTCATGTTAAACGATTTTCGTGCCCAAGGTCCTCAAATTTGTGACCTTCGGTCAATTTGAGTGAAGTCGGGGCCGGTGTTCGAGTTTTTTGTTAGGTTCGGGATTTTCCTATCTGGTTGGATTTTCTCAGATTCTTTCATTTGCCCGGTTCCCTCTAGTTTTCCAAAAGTTCAGAGTTTTGAGTCATCCGCGGAAATCCGGTCCAGTCGGATTTTCCCAATTTCTCCTTCTCCCCTTCGTTTTCCCGGAATTAGTGTTGTTTTGTTATTTTCGCAGAATTCCGGTCCGTTCGGATTTTTTCGGATTTTCTGGGAGGCGCTGTGGAACGAGGAAATTTGGTAAAATTGATAAATCTAATGATGAATGCTTAATCATATATTGCTTTTGCTTGATGAATTTCACTGTTGTATGTTGCTTATGTTCATTTTGATGATCCAGTGTTGATGCTTAATGGCTAATTTAATGGTTTTATCATGATTTTGGGCTAACACTTCAATGAAATGTTGTCAACAATCAGATTCTCATAGTGGTATTTGATGAATGCAGGCTGAGTCTAGCAAGGCAATGACTGGAAAGGCTAAGAACACAAAGGGATCCTTCATCTCTGGAGCAGAAGAAAGGAATGAAGCTAGACGAAAAGAGTAGTATTCCTGAGGGCAGGATGACGTCAGTCTGGTTCGAGGTTTCAGATCTGAATATGAATACCCTGCAATGAGAGAGACTGGAACAATACAATGGGACAAATCTGAAGAATGATATTAATGTTATTGAATGGAAAACTAGGGTTTCGCCTATGCCACTTGTGAATGGCTTGCAGAGGACCTTCTTGATGATGAAGGACAAGATGGAGCAAGGTATGGGCGATGTGGAGGAAGCAGTTAATGCAAAGCTGCATTGAAGGTCGTGCTTCCACATTGTTTCGCTTTGCCTCTTCTTCACGCGTTTTGGTTTGTTTCTTGCCTCTAGAAGTGCCCTTGCATTTAATGCAAGTTTGAATTTGTTTCAAACTCTTCTAGGGCCAACTTCTTCTATGACCGACTCATTGTAAACCCTAAACGGGGGCCGACGCATTCTGACGCGTTTTATAAATATGGCATTTTCGCTTCTTTGTAAGGGATCTTTTTTTTGAGTGGCTGGAGATAAAAGATCTTTTGTAAGGGTTAGATAGGTTAGACAAATTAGAGATAGGTTAGAAAGAGAGTTAGAAGATTAGTTAGCAAGTTGGAAGATCCAGAAGGTAGTAGAACGAAGGTAAAAAAGGCGAGTTAGGGTTTTGAAGGAAGTTAGACATTTTTTTACAGTTTGCCAGGAAGAGGAGATGATGTATCTTCTTGATTTTCTTAGCATAGATGGAGATAGTTTAAAGACATGGGTTTCTGTACACTGGTGATCTTGCCATATTTGTAAATGCTGCTTATCTGTTTCATTAATAGTAGGAGCAACCAGATTTAAACCTTCTTTATATTATGCTCTAGAATGGTATTCATTTTTGGTTAATCATTTTGATTTGAAAAGCTC
This sequence comes from Sequoia sempervirens, assembly GCA_007258455.2. NCBI lineage: Eukaryota > Viridiplantae > Streptophyta > Pinopsida > Cupressales > Cupressaceae > Sequoia > Sequoia sempervirens. The sequence goes on along the minus strand of VDFB02003336.1, from coordinate 7,731 downwards.
TCAAGGAATGAAATTTTATCTTATGTTTTGTTTGAATGATGATTTGCAATCTACTGTTAAAGTTTGCACTGTGAATGAATGAAACTTTGTATCAATTACAAGTTAATTTTATTCTACAGTTCTAGTTTTGGAATTCCTTGGAAGGTAACAAGTCTGATTATTTGAATGAATCAACATTCTTTTCAGTTTGAGAACCTTGATCTATCTTTTTCTATTTCTTTAAAACCACCGGTTAAAGTAGGTTTAAATAGATGTTTGATCTTGTAACAATCCAAAAGCTCAAAACCAGCAGGCCCCTTGAACATTACAGCCATATTGACCACTTCGTGAAACAACAACGTTGTGAACCAACATCAAAGACCTTGGGAGGTGATTAGTTTGATTATTGAAATTGTCTTTTTCAGGAGAGGTGAGATACTTTCACTTTTATCCTACCTGCATGTTGTGGGTCAATTTGGCACATCAACAGGTACAAGGAAGATAATTTAGAGTGTATGGAACAAGGGTTAAGGTTCCTGTGGATCCTACACCACACTTTTCCACAAAGTGTTTATAGTATCGGCCTCCTCCTTCGTCTACATTCCTTCCTACCTTATCTAGAACATTTATATTGTCTTCTTATTGCCAATCACACTTTCCTTCACAAGAAATAAAAAATGTTTCCTACTCCCCACCCTCTATCTAAGAAATATCATATTTTCTTGAGGCTCCTCAAAGCCCACTTGGTTACTCTTCCTCTAATACGTAAGAAATATAATAAACAAAAGCAACAAAATTTTCCTTTTTGTGCATATCATCAAATGTTTGGTCATTCCACCAATGATTGTAATATTCTAAGTAGTAAAATACAACTTCTTGACTCTAGTGACATCATCCACCTTTGTATTGAACCTTTTAAATGATATGATCCCTTCTATTGTGTTGCTCCTCACTATGTGGTATTTTTTAGCTCCATATGTGTGTTCCCATTGCCATTCATGGTGGTATAATCTTACGTGCAATCATACTTTATCTATGGTAGCAACACAATAGTTTCTAGCATGGTTGTCCTTGCCTATAAACTTGGGGGAAAGGATAATTGGTTTTAAAGGTGTGCATCCTCTTTGAGGATCCCCTCTATTATTTTTCTCTCCCCTTTCTTTTCCTTAAAACATCAACATAGCAAGTATGCCACCAATTTAAGGGGGGCATATCACCTATCCATTTTATACATCAACACATGTATTCACATCTCTTGAGCTTTGAATTATTGATGTGTACCCTCCATGGTGGTGTTATTCATAATTCCCCCTAAGGTGTGGTCATCAATCCATCCCTTGAGATGTTAAACATTTATACACTTCCTGAGGTGTTAGAAATACACAGTCACCTAGCATAACACAACTTGATAGCTTGTGAAACTTGTGTACTCTATAGGCCACCTAGCATAACACAACTTGCTAGCCTGTGTGATTTATAGGGCTTTATTTTATCACAATCCATGGTCACCTAGCATAGCACAAATTTCTAGCTTGTGGTCCATGGGGGCCTTTTAATGTGCATGACCCCTAGCAATATAGAAAGCTAGTGCAAGAGTTATGTACCCTCCTTTATTTGTATTGATTGTTTTTAGAGTTCCTCTATGTGTTTGTGCATTTAAGGGATGATTATCGGTATTGAGACAACCTTTCATATAGAGGTCTCCTTACCTTTTTGACTCAAAGAGTGTTTGTTTTAGATAGTGTGCACTAACATTGTTGCTATATGCTATATTCTTCATGTTTGCTCCATCTTTGTATCATGTCTTCCTCGTTTTTGTTTCATGTTTGCTTTGTGTATGTTGCATGTTTTATTCATGTATACTATGTGTTTCCTTTGTGTATACCATGTGTCTTCTTTGTGTGTGTTGCATTTTTGCTTCGTGTTCGCTTTGTGTTTGTTTCATGTTTGCTTCATGTATTCTTCATGTTTACTTTGTGTATGTTGCATTTTTGCTTCATGTATGTTTGGATTATCATATGTCCTTGCTGCACCATGTCTTATGTGTTTGTGCATTCCGTTTATCTTAACATTGTTGTTCAATAGGATCCTTAGCTTGGGGGAGATCACTTCTCCTAGCTTAGTGTCATCTTACCTCCTTGATGCTTTGATGAAAGGATTCTTTGGCTTCTCCATACTTTAGTGTGAGTATGAGCATAATTTCATACCCTCATTAAATCAAGGGATAAATGTAGCATCGTAAATTGTCACCCTTGATAATTCCACACTATGTTTGGTTCCCTCCTAAGTGCATGTGCCTAATTATGCTTATTATTTATCTGTTTAATTGTTATTTTTGAGAAATTAATTTAATCCAAGAAATTGAATTAAACAATTATTTAACAAACCTTTTAAAAGCTAAATTTGGTTGGACTAGGGCGCTCAATGCCCCTATCCCACCTAATCGGGCCCAAAATTTAAAGTTTAATTTTCGACCTCAATATGTTTATGAATTCAAATTCTATTGTCGACCTATCATAATGGTTAATGCAAAATATATTGGAACTCATATAAATAAAAGTATTTCCCTCCATTTTAACATATAAGCAATTTAATCGACCTTAGAAATTTGAAATCTTTTGAGCATCCTAAAGGAAATTTCAAGAGCCAAATAAGTAGAAGATCTACAACACTATTTCAGTAAATTACAAGTATGCAACACATCAAAAAATTCATGTTTACCATTGTAAGATGTTTCATATTTATGTTTTTTTTTTGTTACAAACATTAAAAATTCTAGGATCTCCAAGCATCATTCAATTTATCCTTGTATGAGATGAGTAAAGTGACTTCAGTCCAATGAATATAGATTTGAGTGGTAAGTTACAACTATTTTATTTATCGTTCATTTTTATCCATTTGCCTCTACTCTCCCTAGAGCACACAATTTATATCATCATAACTGTTTGTGGAGGTGGAACACAAAAATGGGGTATGACCAAGGCAAGCCCCTATACAACACAACCCTTCTCCCCTCGTCCTTATTGCAGGTTATAGGGATGAAGATAATACAAGTGGATTGGAGAGCTCAAGGCATCAAAACCCTAAATCAAGCATTCATGCACCTTTTGTCATCAAATTAGGGCAAGTTGATTATTCGCAAACTATCAAAATTTGAATTTGGATTTTCACAGTCAGAGACTTGCAAACTTTGTCACACTTGTACCAATTTCAAACCCTTAAAACCAGCATTTCTAGACTAGGATGCCCAATTCCCCTATCCTACCAATTTTGCACCAAATTTTCAAATGCCAGGTTCCTAGATCTGTTTGCACTTTCCAATTTTGTTTTTTGTTTCTATCTTTTTGCTCTGAGTTTTAGATTTTGTAATAGTTCATCTCTTTAGTTTTAATTCACATAGTTTGCAACATTCCATAATCAATCATCACATCTCATCAACTAAAAAAGAGGGGACCAAAAACTTGACCAACTTGTTGGCTCTCCCTTGAAGACAATATCCAAATAGTTTCTCTTGGTTACTTTTGCGTCCCCCAATGTTGATGGTGGAATGTGTGATTTAGGTTAGGTGTTTACCCTAGATCCCATTTCACCATCTCACATATAAATCCTCTTATTTTATTAGGTCCTAATAATTCTTCATTTTTTGTCTGAGGTGGAGCATTCTTAAAGTATTGTTAGCCCTTAAACAAGTGAGAATATCATAACTAGGGTTGCAACAAAAATCCATATTTTTCTCTTTCCTCTTGGCACTCATTCGTATAATTTCCTATTTGGCCACATTTATAATAGGGAAATTCCTCCCTCCTTTAACCATGGCCTCTCCCTCGACTATTCCCTCCTATGTAATTATAATAGACTCACTTGCAAAAAGTTTGATCAATCATGATCTGTAGTGGTGTATACTACGTTGCACAAATGTTACACGGTGTTTTCCAAGTTTGGTGCTTATATCCATGATCCTGGATGTGGAATGTTTATTTTACTATCCCTTTAGCCTTTTTCCATTCATTTATGAAAAAAATCATTTTTCTCACCATGGGGGTCTACCAAGGTTCTAGCTCTTTTTCTTCATCTCTTATCCTAAATAGAAGAGATGGGAAATCATTGGTTTCTTTTTTATACCATTCTTTAAACATCCCATAATACACACTTTTTAATCTTGTAAGGGATGCTTGTAAGTCCATTCTAAGTATCATATCTTTTTTCTTACCCTTCATTTATAGGAACTCATTCCTTAGGTGCCTTTCATTGGAATAGTAAGTGCAGTAGATCTTCTTTCTCCGATTTGATGATGATGACATTTTATTTTCACCTTTAGTGAGTATATCCTATTTAATTTTTATTCATTCAAGTTCTAATCTCATCCTCTCCATTTCCTTTTTCTCTACTTCTTTATTTTCCCTCCTCCAAGGTTACACTTCCACCTTACATGACAATTCTACTGCACAAGTATTTTCAAATATTCTAACATCTAGAGTAGTTCAAAACTATGACAATAACCAATATATGAACAATTCCACTCTCAACTTCTCATTCAGAGTTTCTTCCATTTTTCTTATTTCTTTGAATCTAAGGTCATGTTCTTTAATAGTTTCTCCTTTCTCTTGTACTATTTCCCCCATATTACATACACTTTAAGATGGAGCTTTAGGGGATTCAATTTTAGATAGAAATTATTTCTTGGTTTCCTATCATTCTTTATTATGGTAGGGGCACTCTATCATATACCATTTAAGTGCATATTTTCTCATGATCCCCATGAAGTCATATAATCTGGACTGATCACTATCGATGTCATTTCTTCTCTAGGAAAATTATAGAACAAAAATATGTTTAAATGCTTTAGTGGTGTACTTATCAAAGATGCACAATTTTGTTGTGTTGTCTATATTGGCGATAGATTTTACCAGTTTATTACCACAATCTCTTTGCCTTACTATTTTCTTATTTCTTCCTTTATCTCTTTGCAATTCAATTATGAAGAAATAACTTCCCAATATCTATGTACAATCACTTTGAATTCTTGTTGTTTTGTTTTTGTCATTCAAGTTGAATCACTATATATACCTTTCACAAACACTCTTCTTGTTTTAACTGACACAAGAGATTAATCTTGTAGGAGGGTTCACCTCTTCATGTGATCATTTCAATTTATGAGATAATTTTTCATTAGTTAAGGATATTTCATCATGTAATATTGTGTTTTTCCACTCTTCATTACTTGTTTCAAATGTGTTGATGACAAGGTCTTTGAACATGTTTTCAACTTATTTTCCTTTTGCACCTTTTTTATACTTTCTTGTAACTATAAAAATTTGATTATTTTCTCCCTTTTTATTCCTCACACTTTTACTCACCACATTATCTAAATATTTCACACTAAAATTCAAAGGTTTTAGTTTTGTAATGGGGGTTTAAAAACCCTTGAATCCATCATTGTTTCACTTTTAGGTTTGATAAATTAGGTTACAAATGAGATGTATGAGTCAATAATTCAAATGACAAAGACCTTATGCTTCTTTACCTTGGATAAGCACCACACCTCCCAAGCCCTACTAGTGACTCTTTAAATACCACACATTCTTGAATCGTCTTTGCAAAGACATTTACAATCTGAGTTGCTTTATCCTAATGATCATTTATTTTCTCCAACATATCTTTTTATTTAGCACTGAAATTATTATTTGTCCCTTTTTTTCTTAATCGCAATGTTTCCTATAAAATTATTATATTTAGATGCAACCTCCTCTATGTGATCATTTATTCTCACTTCCTTTGGTGGTGGGTTTTCACTATTCTCAACATTCTCAACAACAACCCCTTTGACATGCTATATGTCTTCATATTCCTCATTTACAAGATCTTTATCTTCTCTATTAGCAAGCCCCTTGGCATACTCTATTTTAGCTTATCTAGCCTTCTCCATTATTTTGTGGTATCTTTCATATCTCTCCTAGACTTATTTCAATCTTGTTTATTTCATGTTAAATTATATATTCCAATTCAATATCTTCCCTAATTTCTCTCAGTTTCTTGTTATCTCCTTTTTTGTTGGGTGTTTTTGATTTGGTATTATTATATTAATCCTATTTATCCCTTATGTTGTATTGTCATCATGCTTCTACTATTCACATCTATTTAGAAATCACTTTAGGATCCCCCCCTTTTCAATTGACATCCCCTAGGTGCCCAACCCCCTCTCATGAGGATAGAACTTGGAGGATCTTGCCACAAACCATATTATTTTTCTTTGTTTATTTATTATCCTTTCTCATTCACTTCTTTACTATCACAAATTATATATCTATTGATTTGATCTTCCTTTGACCATTTTACTAGGGTCCCAACAATGGAACCAAATGTTAGTGCAAGAATGGGATGCAGATCAAGCAACTTATCCTAAGTTACTTGAGTGTTGTGTATACCCTAGTATGAGCAATAAAAGGAAGATCAAAAATTATGTGGTGATTTACAAAAGGTCGCTTCAAGAAAGAATACTTAAAATAAACATTATATATGCATTCACATACACATCATATCTCATAACACAATATACATCCATTAGATCATCATGTAGTATATTATATCCATCATATATATAACTATGATATATTGTCCATCCATACACCAACCTTCACCCTTTTCCTTATACTTCTCCTCTATATTTTATTCTCCTATAATATTACATATTCCTTTCTCTATTGCATTCTCTACATTTTACATCTTTGTACCCTACTTTTACCTAAGTGAAAGTATTATCAAGAAGTATCTCTTGTACATGTTATTACTTTTGGATATGTTGGTAGTTGACTAAGTATATCACATCTCTTTGCAATAGATGTAGCTTACTATAAAGTTAGCTTTGTCTTGCCAGTAGGGCTCAAGGGACATGCCAAGGATGACTAGAAGGGTAGACTAAAGGCATGATCAACTAAGGGACAAATAAGCGCTTGGAATAATTTGATGTGCTTCAAAGTTCTTTTTTGTGGAATGCACATCATTGCATAAAAATGTCAACCTAATATAACAAGGTACACAAAATAGGTACTTGTATACTCATCATAGTGCAAACCAATTGTTTATATTCTAAGGTGGAGTACATCAATTCTTCGACCCAAGACCTCAATATTTTAATGTCACATTGAAGTTGTTAATCTTTTGAGGCTAGAGATACACACTTTCACTTATCACATTTACTTTCTACATTAAGTGATCTAAATTTTTTATATTAACTACCCACAAAACTCTATTATCTAGATTAGTTTATACTTTTATTGTTTGCATTAATTAATTAGTCCAAATAAAAACTTTTAGTATTATGAAAAACATATATTTCTTTGTGATTAATTTTTATACTTAAGAAAGTGAGTTATATCATTTTGAAAGTGTTGCTTAATCCCACCAATGGTTTTATCTCTATTTAATTTATAGTCTTTAAAGTATGGATTGTTGTTGAACTTGGTTAATATAAATGTGTAGAGGTGAAGAGTGAATCGTTAGTATTCTTTCTCCAATTGTTTTGTGTCTTTGTTCCTAATGTAAGAGTCTAGAGTTTTAAGGGTGTATTTCTATGCAAGAATTATCATTTATCTTGAATATAAACTTGAGGGCCCATTTCCCAAGGATTTAGACTCGACCATTAATCTTCTTGTCCTTAATCCTTGGTCAACCCAACTCATGTAGTCATATACTTGGTCCAAGACCATAAGAGCAACTTTAACGCCCAATTTTTCATCGTCAATAGTAGTCATG
>VDFB02003335.1:0-10574 GCA_007258455.2 Sequoia sempervirens | reverse complement strand
CAATATTTCCGGATGCAGCGGAATGTGATGGCTCCATCTTTTGTCTCTTTTGAACAAGTTCTATGTTTGCAACTGCCTCTTTCCTCTTCTTGGAGTTAGTAATTTCGACCAACTCGGCACTATGGGATGCGCCTGCATTCGAGGAGTATGATTCTGCCTCACTCAGCAAGTCGTAAGTGAGCGTCATTCTTTTCCGTCTTAACTCTTGGACTTGCTGGTCGACCCACCATTGAGAATACTTGATCATCGACCTCATTAATGTGGTCAAATCCGAAAGCTCGGGATCTGACCACTTCACTTCAGGAAGAGGCCAGCTCTCATTGAAGCACGGTTGAACATACTCTCCATCATCTTCCAACTGATCAGGCACTCGGAAAAGTTCGGTCGCTTTGATCAAACTCAGCGACAATCTGAACCATAACCTTCTCCTGATTTCATACTCGTCTGCAACATTCGCCCAGAAATCCTCCAGGTCTACTTTATGTTTATACCTTTTTCCATCCATGGTCCAAATGTGGTTATGAGGGTCAAAGCTGGCCCTCGGCCGGTAAGTTGTGAATAGATACCACTATATCTCCAACCTGGCACTTTCAGTTGCTTGTGCCGACGAACAAGACTCTAGCATATTTCCAATGAAGAACGGGAAAGTGATAGCTTCCTTCTGCTTTGGCCTTTGGATGTTTTGGTAAGTCTCCAGCTATCTAAGGACCTATAGCAAGATCATCCTATTTGTAGGATAGATTGGAAGCCTGTAAGGATTTCCAATGAATCCCTGGATCCTTATGTGAATCTTGGAAACTGGATAAACCAAGATCCATATTTACTAATCAAGCTTTTGGCTTCATGAGTTAGCCTCTGGTGAGTTCCTCCTTGGAGTATTCTGGTAATGTACATGAGAAAAGCATCGTTTGCCTGTCTGAAGTGAGATTTCTCTTTGAGCTGCAGTTGCGGGTAACAGTCATATGACTTGAATTCGTTCTCACCATTGCCTACTATGCCTTCGCATATTAGTCCTGAATATCTGTAAGTCCTGGCCAACAGATAGATGATATAGGAGCTCATGTGGAATGATTTTGTCCTTTCTAGATTGATTAGCTGCTCGTGGAGATTATCACTAATCATTCGGGACCAGTTGAACATCCTAACGCCAGAGGTGATTTCATCCATGAAATAGTACATCCACGTCTCAAATGGCGCGCCTTATAGGATTGCCAACTATTTTGTTTAACAATAAAATAATGTCCCCATAGTCCTCCTTGAAGTCTGTTCGATGCAACTTCTTGGGCATTTTCTTGGCAGAGGCTCTTGGTTTTTCCAGCCATGACTTGTTAATGTTTGTGGCACAAAGTTCGGACTGATCTTCATACCATAGTTGAAAAACTTGGACTCGGCAGCCCAAAATAGGACTCGGACTCGGGACTCGGCACAGACTCAACAAAAAACTCAGCTAGGACTCGACAAAGAAAACCGTAGTTTTACAAAAAAACAAAAATAAATTAATGCAGTTAGAGAACATAAGAGCCTAATTTGATATCAATTTCTCATAATTCAAATATTACACATGCTATATGATCTTCAAACACTCACTATTTGAAATTTCATCATTCATACTCATAGTTTCAAATTTTCAAATAAAAAAAACAAACAAAAACAAGTTTTAAAATTCATACTCATTATTTCCAGGTGGTGCCAAGAGTCCTAAGTTGGGACTTGGGAGTCCGATTCTAGGACTCGTGCGAGTCACTTGCTAGGACTCAGGAGTCCTAGCCTAGACTCTCCAGGACTCGGCTCGGGAGTCCTTGGCGAGTCAACTCGGCGAGCCCTAGGACTCGAGAGTCCCAAGAGTCTTTTCCAGGACTCAGAGAGTCCTCAAACTATGCTTCATACAACTTTCTGGCGTCCTCCTTAGTCTTGTACTAAGTCCGGTGGTATGTCGGGATGCCAAATGCTTCTTGTATTGCCAACTCTCCCAGATGAGCTAATATCCTCCCATTAGGTGCAACAATTTGCCTCTCCTGCGCATCATAATGGATGGCGCACTCCACCATTAACTCAACACATTCTACTGCTAGTGGAAATCCGGTTGCTTGGATGATGCCATTCTGCATCACTCTTCGAGCAATAGCCGTCGGCAGGAGTACGTCTAGTCCATACATTCTCTTTTTGAATTCCGTGAAGTCCACATGCCCGAGATTGGTGTCTGTAATATTTTTCCACTTAGAATTAATTTTGGACTCTGGCTGCAACCCTTTGCTGGCAAACTTCATCTGTGCCTTTCTTGATGGTTCTCCCCGAGTGGTAATTAACCTTTGGAAATATCCTCTAGCTGCAAATTAAATTCAACCTCTGAAAATTTAATCAAAAGTCCATCAGTATGCCTTTCAGCCAAGAATTCTAGTTTACTTTTTAAAAAATCACGTCCTCCAGCTTAAGAATTTACTCCTCCATTGAGAAAAATCCACTTTGCCTTCAATAGTCTCTCTTCGAAACTTTATCTCTTGCAATTTTGAGAGAGCTTAACTTCTCCTCAATCGAACTTGTGAAGAATGAGTTGCTAAAAATCGTTATAAGGTTGAAGAGTTCGATTTTGTTTTAGCGATTTCATCTTTTCTCTTGATTTTCGACTTGTTTTCTTCTCTTCATCAAGGAAAGTTTCTATTTTTTTTTTAAAATCCTCATGGCAAGCTTATCCAAGCGCCATCTTTAGCCAAGATTTTCTTCCTTTCTCTGAGCTCAAAAATTCGCCCATGTGTTGAATTATTATTCCAAACACTGGAAAATATAAAATGTTCAACGTATTAAATTTGATTTCACCAACCCTTTAAATCTTTTACTCATGGCAAAATTTTATTTATTTAAAATTATTTAATTATGGCAAATTTTAATCTACCCATGGCTAATTAATTATTTCCAAGTTACTCTCCTTTAGCCAGGGCGAACTTTGAAGCATCTTTGCCATGTTTCATGTTTGAGGGTGAACTTCTAAGTGTCTTAGACGTTGCTTTTCCTAGCCAAGACGGACTTTCTAGTCATCTTGCCAATGAATTTTATTTCTCTTATACCAAAATCGAACTTTACTCATGCTTGAACCTTATTTCTTAGGCAAAGTCGGACTTTCTTCAACCTTAGACGTTTTTTTTTTCTTGCCTAAGTTGGACTTTATGGCCTCCTTTGTCCTTATGGCGAACTTCATAAATGTTTTTCCATATGTTCAATGCCTAGGTGGACTTTAGGAATTTGTTTCCATATCCATTCAAGGTGGGTCGGACTTTAAGTCATGCTTGCCACTTTGTTTGCAAGGGCGGACTTCACGTGTTTCTTTCCATGCTCTAGGCGGACTTGGTGAGTTTCTTTCCAAGAGGTGGCGGACTTCATAAACTTCATTCCATATCCCCTTGATGTCTAGGCAGACTTCCTTCATGCCTTGCCATTCTCATTGCTTCTTCCAAGCGGACTTGTCATTGTCCTTGCCATCTCCATGGCGGACTTTGAGAATGTTCTTCCATCTCCATGGGCGAATTTTTCCAGACTTATACCATTTTTCGTCCCTGATCACCATGAATTTCACGTTTGTCTCTTTCTAGATCATCAAATCCTCACCATATGCCTTGATTTTTCGTGATTTTTTTTAATTTTCTCTTGATTTTGCTTGATTTTCTTGATTTTTGCCTCTAGTGGCCTGAATTTTGATTCTAAAAATGGAAATGTTGACTCCATGACCAAGGTTGACTTTCTAAAAATAGAAAAAGTATAATCTCTAAAAAATTAGCGGTCTCAGATTGGTCCAAAAATACCAGAAATGAAAAAAGCAAAAAAAGCAAAAATCCCTAAAAAATAGGAAGTGTCAGAATTGACTCAAAGCACAGGTGATCCTCGTCTTCTGGACCTTCTGAGCACTTCCATGACATTTAGGCACTGTTTCTTGAATTCTCCAGTTGGCTCAGGTGATAACTCGAAACTCTCAAAGCAATGACCTCATGAAATTGTTATGCCACGACAAAACCCTAGAAAAGCAAACAACTGGGGGTCCCCATTTGCAATGGGGCTATGTGTGAAAAGGTCACAACACTACAATTGTGAGTGGTTTTCCTGTTGCAATCCAATGTTATATGTGCATATTTTAAGGTTTGAGTGTGAATCTATTTCTGTTTTGGGAATTCACTGCAAAAGAGACTATTCTTGAGTTGTTAAATTGTATGTGATCAGTTTGGGTGTCTCACAGTGGTATCAGAGCCTTCGTCCTGCCAGCCTGTGGATCCATGGGTAATATGAAGATGGAGGAGCAAATCAAGTCTTTCATAGAGAAGTAGGATCAAGTAAATCGGACACTGATACAAATGATGCAGACTCTCACTGCTACAATAACCAACCACAAATTAGGACCTCAAATAAAGGATACAAATCTTGAGGCGGAGGCGTCTGAAACGTTGAACGAATATCAAAGCCTGCCAGAGGATGCAAAGGCCTGCATCCCCCTTGATGCGTATGTGAAAACACACGAGTCCCACTACCCCCGCAAAAAGGGTCTTTATGACTACATAAGGCGAAAGATGAAAAAAGAAGAAGACTCAAAAATTGCCAAAGAAGAGATTAAAGGGCCAGAACCAGAAGAATCAATCTTGAAAGAAGACGATCCCCTTGAGGACGCTGAAATGGAGCTTGGAATAGAGAAGATTTCAGCTATGGAGGTCAAAACGACAACAGATCAGAAGGAAGGATTAGAGTTTCAAGCTGACCACCAAGAAGACACCTCAATGGCAACGGGATGTATTGTCTAGGTTGCATCAACCCAAGCCCAAGAACTGCAAGGGAACCCTGTGGTTATGCACGCTGATTACATGAATGATGGACAAAGAACCTTTACACTCCTTTGTTCCAAGCATGATCAGATCATTGATGGAGTTTTGATGAGAGATGTTCATCTCACCTAGAGGTTACATAGCGATTTTTGTCAACAGAGCATGTTGAAAGGAAATGTTGACATGAGAATTGGTGAGATTCTTTAGTACATGTTGGAGAAGAACAAGGGTGCCCAATAGAATGAAGGAGCAGTAACTTTCAGATCAATCTGGGATCCAGGGATACAAATGATAATTGCTTGAGGGCAAGCAATTTTCGGGATAGAAGGACCGTCATGTCCCCAATTTGGGACTTGTTTCCGGATGGCGGGATGCAACGAATTTTTAAATGCTAATAACAATAAAATATTTAAATTAAATAAATAATAATTATTATATTTAAAAATAATATTAAATAATAGTAATAATACTAAATGATAAATAATCAATTTAAACTATTGTTAAAATAACATTTAAATTTAAAAAAAATAAAATAAATCTATCTGGGCCGATCTGCTTTTGGAAGGCTTATTCTTTAGTATTTATAGGGGCTCATCGGTTGTCTGGGATCATCACGGAATCAGGCATGGACAATTGACAGCGTAGCTTGTCGACCTCTGGAGGATGTAGTTCGGCCAGTGGGTTCGTGCTGGGTTTCATCATTCCACCACCACTTCATCACAGGATCGGCTTGTTCAGGAATTGACAATTACCTGGAGGCAAGCGCTACACTATCACACGTCATAGGATTACCACACTTCTGGAGACTCCAGTTCGAGATTTCCACCAATTCCATTCTCATCCTCATTCCATACATGGGCGCACTTGATATTGCGGCTGCATCACTTCCATCTCAAAATAGTCATCGGCAGTATTCGTATCTGAGGACTGCACATGAGCTCAGAGTCATTGTCGGGCTCCCCAGTATTAGTGTTGGTAGCCACCCACGGAGCCAACCATCGCTAACGGTGGCATCTCAGTCAGTGAAACGACGGAACACAGTTTGGGGAGGCAACTCAAATAATCCTAGCACTAGCTGTAAATCGCTACTTCCGCAATACCATTCTTTGTTGCTGCTTGCTTCAACCACGCACGGGTTTATAGTATAAGATCATTGGTTTGGATTATATTCATTTCAGTGCGCATGAACTTGTTATGAAGATACTTATACTTTCTCATTTCCTGAATTGTTGAATGGACTGACTTGAATAGATCACTGTTGATATTCTACATAAATCTGGTTAACTATTGTGTGCATACGGGCTCTTGTATTCGTGGATATTGTTATTCTGAGTTTGGTCAATAGAATCTGCTAAGTACAGCATCAGTTGTATTTCAGATACAATTACAGTTGTTTGCTTGGTATATTCTGATCTTACCCTTTTAGTGAGTTGCTACAATCGTGAGTGGTTTTCCTGTTGTGATCCAGTGTTATATGTGCATATTTTAAGGTTTGAGTGTGAATCTATTGCTGTTCTGGGAATTCACTGCAAAAGAGACTATTCTTGAGTTGTTAAATTGTATGTGATCAGTTTGTGTGTCTCACACATTGGTTGTACATTCACATCTCTTGATGAAGTATTCTATATACCCACTTGTAGCTCACTCTTGAGCATTCATTGCATATCAATCACATTATATTGTATCCTTTATTTTGTAATAACATATATATTGCATTTCTGCAATATTCAGTTATGCTTTTGCTGTGGCTTCTTTGTGTTGTCAACTTTTGGGAGGGTTTGTCTCATTACCAAATCGTACATAGCATCAAAGCATTATATACCAAATCTTACAGTTGAGAACTCTTCACAAGGAAAATCTAACTTCATTCTGCTGGATTCAAGAATGATCTTTACGTTCTCAAAGTAAATAAGAAGTGCAAATTTCTTGTTTTACATACTGTATGTTTAAAATTTGAAATAGTTAATGTTTTCCTGAGAGGAGATTTTGTCCATGAAGTTTAATAGTATATAGTTATTTAGAAAAAAACATAGTTGAGATTGCAAATTGGCTGCACAATGTTTACCTGAATATAAATATTCTCTTTAAGCAGCAAGGATAGGAACACCACAGGCAGTTGGAGAATGACAACCATTTCCACTCTCAATGTAAACAATAAGTGCATATTTCTTGTTTTACATTGTGTATGTTTAAAAATAGAAATAGCTAATGTTTTTCTGAGAGGAGATGTTTACAGCCCAATTTTGGATTTTTCCTATGAAGTTTGATAATCATATATAATTATCTAAGAAAGAATATAGTTGGAATTGCAAACTGAGTGCATAATGCTTACCTCAATAAAAATATTCTCTTTAAGCAGCAAGGATAGGAACACCACAGGCAGTTGAAGCATGACAACCATTTCCATAAACCATGTTTCCTCTCACAAAAGTTGCAATCACACTTCCAAATAAATGCTTCCCTGCATATGGTGTAATCTGTTTGAAGGAAGTAATTTTCAGCATAACATTGGAGTTTCACAAGATAAATATATCTAATGTTTATCATCTAAAGTAGTTTTAGAGAAATTTTGACCTTGTTAAGATGAGAAAACAACCAAATATATCCATGATAATTCCTGTACTAGATTCTATGAATCTAACCCCTTAAAAATATTAGAATTGCATGTCTCGAAGGAAATGAATGAACAGACCTTCTTGGTGGGTAAGATGGTTCTCATTATCTTTTTCCAGCCATAGGATACTTATAAGTTATAATTATTCCCCTCACATTTTTCTTGATGAGTGCTAGTATTTTGAGGCAGGTGAAATACAAAGACAAGAACCTAAACAATTAAATTTTTATATGTGCCATATTGGCAAAACTTGTTATGGGTTATGGTCATTAGAAGTATGAAAATATTTAAAACATCATAATATACCAAAATAATATCCTTAACCAATGAATTACATGGCTTATTTGATGATATTAGTTGTTAATAAGAAAGAAGACAATGGAAATGATATGGAACTTTATGCCACACAACTCCTAGGTGTCCTTCACAATGTGGTGACCAACATGTAATGTGGAAATTCCATGAAAGGTGGCAGCTATAATAGGAACAACATGGAGTAGGGTAACTAGCTATAGATAAAACACAACTTCATAATTTTATTATTTTCCTGTAAAACTTCAAATAAATATATAAACTACAAACCTTGAAAGATATATCATTTCAATTCAATCTCCGACTCTTCAACCTTCAACATAGCTTCGAATCCTGTGTGAATCTACCAATACATTGACTAGGGAGAATTCCTTCCCTGAAATCATATCTTTGTTGTAGGGTTTTCATCCTAGGGCTGTAGAGCTCTACTTAACTCCCCAATTGGGGTTTCAGGAAAATACCAAACACTAAGAAATATCCTGAATTCCTTCCCAGTCCAAAACTCCTTTTAAAGACACTTTTAGGGCAACTGAAATAATTTCCCTTTCTTTATTTTAATATTTCTCTTTGCCCTTTAGTTGCCACTTTGAACTTAATAATAAATATCAACTTGGGAAACTTTTTGAATTTAATAATAAAATATTAGTTGTACTTTATTTACAAAATGAAGTTATTTTGAGCAACTGAACATTAAATTAATAAATTAACTTGATTACTCATAAAGGGGGCATGACATTAAGAAAGCTACCTAGCCTCTATACTAAATTTCTTGGTGTTGAAGTCTTCTATGAATTTTTAAGGAACTGATCTACTTTGACTTCCCTTGGTACCGATACTAAATCTAGGTGCATGATTTGAGCTTGAAGGATAAACTCAACCTCAGAAATCAATTTTTTGAGATCTTTTGAATACTTTTTTTCTTTTTGGAAATGGATTGTGATTGCCACCAAAATATACATCTTTTTTACTTGATGGTCCTTGCCAAATATTTCCCTTATTAATTGTTGGAATTCGACCCAAACATCATCCAAGTCATAGACAAATCCCTTGTCATCAGTATATTTATATGGAATTTTGTGAAACCGGACCAATTTTTTTTTTGTTTTTTCATAAAAGATTACAATGCAACATGCACCCGTTAAGGTTAGCATAAACCAAAACGATGCAGAAAGTAACTCTAACCAGAATGTACACCAGGATCCCGATGCGGGCAAGGTGTGAGCATTGGTCAGAGGATCTCAAAGTAAATACTGAACAAGAACTCTAACCAGAGATGCGCCGGCGAACGACGAGCATTCGGTCAGAGGATCCCTATCTATTGCAATACTGAAAATAGCTCAACACCAAGTATGTGCTACTCGATCCGTGAAGGATAGGAGGCGACCATATGGCGGAGACTTAGGAAATTACAATGCAAGAAAGTAAAAGGCGGCAAGCCAGCCTCTTCCACTTATTCAGTGGGCAGTACAAGTAAATACCAAATGAGAGGAGAGAATTGCTGACAGTACTACTGTTCAGCTTACAATAAATTAGAGAGTTTGTCAATATCTTAAGATTAGAATCCTTTCGAAGCTATATCAAATTAAGAACTCCCTTTCACACTCCCAAGCTCACTGAATATCAACTCCTCACACACTAATGAACTTTCTCAAATCTGATGTGACTGTTTTTGACAGAAATGATACAGAACAGCAGCATGAAAACTCATCAAAATGCATATAACTCACTCTAAACACATCCTATTGACGAAAGATCAAATGCAGATTGCTATACTGATGCAGGCGCCCAAGATACAATCCCTAAACCACTCAAAACAAGCCTTATTTATTTTTGCACAAACTCCAATGTACCTCAAGATGGTACGGCCCAGCTGCAAGGGCGAATTTCCTTTATAAAATCAAAGAGACATAAATAAAATCTGGAAATTGGCAAGCATGGTCGCCCTTCATAAACAGATTGAAAGATCCAACACCCAGAATGATAACATTTTTATTTCATGAGCTACGAGCGATTCTTACATTCCTCAATGACATTCAGCAACATCAAAATATGACAGAAAATGTAAACTAGAACTCCAACAATGCAATTACTCAACTAGAAATGCAATTCAAACCTAATACAAGCTAACCTCTCAACTAGTTGCTATCTTTCAAGCAAGAAGATGAGCCAATGCTAGGAGGTGTGCTTTCCTCGAAGCGAGTGCCTGAATACAATCCAGCAA
The DNA here is from genome assembly GCA_007258455.2 of Sequoia sempervirens. Lineage (NCBI taxonomy): Eukaryota > Viridiplantae > Streptophyta > Pinopsida > Cupressales > Cupressaceae > Sequoia > Sequoia sempervirens. The sequence goes on along the minus strand of VDFB02003335.1, from coordinate 628 downwards.
CATAACGGTGTAGTAGACAGAAGATACCAAATGAAGAGCTGAGGCCTGATTAAATAGAAGTGAGAGAAACATCTAGAAGCTTCCAGAGGGCGCCCCAAACCCTAATTTCGAATTCCACTTTTCCCTCCAAAAGAAGGCGTCCTTTTTCCTCCACAAAATATTTCACTTTTTAAAATAAACTTCATTTCTCAAAAGGGGCGTCCATTTCAAGGTCTCAAAATTTGACATTAAAAAATATAATTTATCACCTTATGACGCCTAGACCCTCAAAGTCCCCTTTTTTAAAAACAACTTAAAGTTGCACTGCTAGGCAAAGGGGTATAATATTAAAATAATAATATTATAATAAAATACTTATCTCTCCACTAAAAAATTCGCCCAAGGCCAAGAATTGAAGTGCCAGCTGAAACAACAGAAGAGGTGATCCAACTGAACTGAACCCAAACTGTCCACTGCCAGAAATAGCATTTACTAAAAATAGTAAATTCACGAAGTAGCCCGGAATGCCGAACTGAACACACCACTGCGAAGCTCTCTGAAAACCCAGAAAGAATCCGCAGTCAGAAACCCCAACTCCAAGCAACAACCTCCTCAAACTAGGAAACCCTAATTTCACCCTCCGCACAGC
>VDFB02003334.1:0-25002 GCA_007258455.2 Sequoia sempervirens | reverse complement strand
TAATTTCAATGAGTTAATTTGATCATTCTCAGGCTTCAGGCTCAAAAAAATACCAAGAACTTAGCCAATTTTAGGCAAAAACTAAGTTTTGTCGGGGGTCAAGGCCTAGACCCATGTTGAAATAAATTAAGTATCGTTCCTTAGTCTGACCCCGTAGTATTCAAGAATCGGGGCCAGGTTCGAGACATGGATCGACACTAGACATATGATGGAAAATGAGTTTAAGCATTGACCCGCAGCCCACTCCCACAATATGATCGGGGGTCAGGATCGGGTCATCATTTGAAACTAGACAAATGTTGAAGAAGTCCAGTGTCATCTCAAATCCCAACCCCGTAGTATTCAGGAATTAGGATCGGGTCATGGGTCAACACTAGACACTACAACAATTGAGAGTAAATAAGTTGGGTACCAGACCATGTTCCGACCCTGCAATGTGACCGAGAGTTGAGACCGGGTCGAGGCAAGACACCAGACCCATCCATAATGGAAAAATATAAGTTGATTTCCAAGTTCTGAGCCCAGTAAGATATCGAGTGTTAGAACCAGGGTCATCAACTAGTTAAGGCCCAAAATGCATAGTGGGAATGTGGCAAGTTCAAGTTCTGATCCTTGTTATACTTCAAGAATTGAGATCGAGGTATCGTCAAGTCCATTTACCAATTGTCGAGCTAAAGGTTCGGTCTTGGGAATTAGGGTCGGGCACCAGACTTTGGAGAACACTTAATCAAATGAATTTAAACCAAACTCTTTGTACCGGTCCATCCCCCAATCCCAATAGTAATGCAGGGATTGGGCAAGTGAAAGAACTGATACCAAAAAGTATATAAACCTGAGTGTTAGCTTGATTCCCGACCCCAACAATGATGCGAGACCAGGATGTGTGAAGGTGATAGATAATGAAGGTGCTATCAAATATGACAATTTCCAAGCATATTCCTTCGGGACCGAGGTGTGCTGTAGATCAAAACTTCATTTCCAAACGATTGATAATTCAAATTTGACAATTTAAAATAGTCTAACTAAACGCAGAGCAAAAACACTAGAAACTAGGGCATAGCAAGATGGACAATCCCGCGAACAACAAACACGAAGACCGACACTAGAACACAAATGAGCACACAACGAACCCAACATAGGTTTGAACATGAGGGAAAAACACACCAAACGGTGTGGACAAAAAAAATAGAGAAGCAAAATGAAACCAAATGAAAATAAGGGAAAGAAAACAAATGAAACGCGGGAAAGAACAAGCAACCGGAATGGAAAAAAGGAAACAAGAACACCTACCTTCGAACACACCCAAGAATTATGGCAGCACATTGAAAAATTTGTGGTGAATTCTTGAAAAACCTGGCTCTTCGTCACTCTAGTTCTCATCTCCAAACTTCTCATTCACAGAATGGACAAAAATCGAGGAGCGGCGGGACTTATACACATTTTTGTGTGGAAGTGGTTATGACATTAATAGTGAGTTGGTCGGGTCTCGGGGTTCATGCAAATTCATAAATACTAGGCACGAGAAAGAAGGTAAGTGGAAGTCAGGGTTGGGTCATGGACCGAGATCGAACCCTCACTAAGTGCAAGGTTCAGTCGAAAGCCCACAACCTAATCCTAATGAATAAATGAAACAACATGGGAACTGGAATCAGGACTCTGGAAGGAATGAGAACTTTGAAGAGTTCAAAGTTCGGTCACAACCCGAAGTCCGATCCCGAAAGAACAAAATGAAAACTAGGATCGGGTCAAGGGAAGGAACTAGACCTTTCAAAAGATGCAAAGTTCAAGTCATATTCTGAAACCCGATCCCATAAAGAAAAAAGTCACGAAAAAGAGGTTGGACCCCGAGATTGGGTCAGAAACGGGAACAAGAACTTGAAATGTTCTGTGTTCCATTTCTGACCTGAAACCCAACCCTGACAAGAACAAAATGCACAAGGAAAAAAGGAAACTGAGACCGGGACATGAACAGAAACTAGCACCCCACAAAAAGAAATGAGTGTTAGTGTTGACACGTGACCCAAACCTGAAAAAGTGTAGAAAAAGAACAAGACAAAAGGACGGGGCTGGGATCGGGACATGAACAAGAACTTGAACCTTTTGAAAAGGAACAAGTGCATGTTCTGGCCCGCGACCCGAGCCCACAAAACAAAAGAAGCAAGGACTTGGGAGGAAAAAGAATAACTCCTAAGACCCAAGCAAGAACACCAAGGAAAAACAAACACAAAGGGGGATCCATTTTGACCAAAAATAAAATGGGGTGGTTATGCAAGGCATAACAATACCTTGGGTCATTTTGAAATTACTAAAAACTTTTTTTATTCACATAAAAACCACATAAATATCCTAAAAGGAAAATACTATAAAATAACTCACAAGGATAAAAGAAATAAATTCTCTCACAAATAAATGACATCACAAAATATATTAGACCATACAAAACAACATACGCACACCACTACAACATGCATATTACATATTGTCTTAATTCCTCCAAATGAATTAAGATTGATAGTCATGGGAAAGAACACATATTAAAATTACTATGTGACCCCTAAATTCCATTGGTAATTTCACTTGCTCACTTGAAACGTAAATGTTATTATATCATAGGAAATGATAATAACCAAAATAGTATTTACCAATCCTAACAACAATAACATTTCAAATAAATTTTCACTTTCCAAAATCCTTTTCTACAATAGTCATCTATAAAATCACATAGAAATTGTATCATTTTGTAATGTGGGAAAAGTGAATCCTAGGGTTTAATTAGGATTACTACTTTTCACTCACAAAACATTGGAATTCAAATCACCAAGGGAATTAGATTAACTTGCAACATTGACTTGGTGAGCCAAACAACCTTGGATTTGAATTTCTTTGGGGGTTGGAATGGATTTGGGATGAAAATGTAATGATCTAATTAAGTTACTATGACAAATGCACTATTCTAATGCATATACAAAGAAACTAGAAATTCAAATTCAAATTCTAAGACCAGATCTGGAAAGGGCAAAGTAATATGCACATGTGGTTCAAATCTAGACTTGATTTTTGGGGACTAAGTTTCCTAGGATGGCTATATCCTTTTTGAGCAATTTTAGATCTTGTTTCATAGTCCTCTAGAGCCTTCTCAAATCCTTCTTCCTTTCATGTCTTGTTGTTGGATCTTTTTCGAGTGCTAAGATAACAGGAATTTCTATATGTTGTCAAGTTCTAGGGTCTGAATGCAATAATGAACAAATGATCTTCAATCTTCCTCCAAAATTCTTTAGATTTGAAACCTGCACATTCAAAGAGAAAGGGTTTTTTCATATAGAGGCTTGCCTCAGTCAAACCCTGTGTTCATGTTTCCACCTCCTTAATGGAAAAATTGATAAAAGAGAGCTTATCTTTTTTAGGGATAAAGGCTAAATGACAAACAAATGATGAATCAACAATGGATTGTAACTCACCACCCAAATCTGACTTTCCTTGAATGATTGAAGTCATGCACATCACCTCAAGGTTTGATTGTTTTTTGGCTTGATTTGGTTGAAATACCTACAATGGTTAGTACAAATAAAATGACAGCATAAACATGAACAAACTCACGTAAAACTAGACATGATGATTCAATGTTGCAATAAATTTTCTCTTGACTTGATAATAATTTCCTGATAATTCTCTTGATATCCAAAATTGCCTCTTCTTCTTGTTAGATTTCAAATGATGAAATGACTAGGTATTTATATGGAGTTACTATAATTTCACAAAAATTAAATACTAATAGCCAACATTTGACATTTGTTTGAAATTCAAATAATAAAATGCCAACTCTAACATATTAAAATTTAGAGGAAAATAGGGGGACCAAGACACCTAGGGTGACTTTTTCCTAGCCCTAATTTGCAAAATGTAAAGTATCAAAAGCAAAATATTAAATGTTTTCATTGATTTTGCAAATGGGTTTTCTTGATAAATGTCTAAATGGGCCATGGAATGCATAATTTAGGACATTAGATGTACAATTAAGTCCATGCAATTAGGAGGGAGCAAAATCTAGTGTGAAATTATCAAGGGTGACAATTTACAATGCTACAATTTTACAAACCATCGTAATAAAAATTTAACTCATAAAACCTTATCTCAATAAATGTATACTTGCATACTCACATAAAGGAAATCATCTAATTATCTCAATGCAAATAGAACTAGAATTAGTCAAAATCCATCATATCAACAATAACCAAGAAAATTCATATAAGCATAAGAACATCAAATATGTCTTATGAAAACAAAACCATCATTCTAATACATCTAGACTAGGTATTTCCATTCTTATCTCTATGATCAAAATAAAAGAAACTTCCATTAATTAAAAAAAATCATACAATTAACACAACTTACAACATCCACTTATGCCTAATTTCCAAATAAATAATAACCTAGATATTCCTTCTCAAAATCTTTAAAAATATATTGAGTCTTCTGACCTCATTGTAAATACACACATAATTATTACAATTAAATACTTTCTCATGATATAAGCATTAATCATATCTTAGTAGTATTCTCGTCATTGTACTGAATTAACCAATTAATTTATCCCTACCTCATTTTAATCATATCATCTAACAACAAGAATTCCATTAGAACAATAATTCTAGAGATAAAAAGTTTTGACCTTACAAATTTTTATTTCCTAGATGGGTATTTGAGTTGCAATCATAATTTCATCCAAGAATAATATAAGACCATTTTTACTACTAATGGGATGCCCTTGCATATAGGAAGATTTATTTTGGACTCACTAATGTTGATGCAACCTTTTAGAAGGAAATGTATGTAGCTTTCAAAGGTTTAATAGATGACATTGTGTTAGTCTATATCAATAATATCATTATTTTTCAAAGAATACAGATGATCACTTAAATCATCTTGAACAAATTTTCAAGAGGTGTAGGGATTATGGTATGTCCTTGAACCCCAAAAAACTTGTGTTTACTATTAGCCAAGGAAAATTATTAGGACACAAAATCTCCAAGGAGGGTCTCACCATTGACCTAGAAAGAGTAGAAGTAATTTTGACTCTTCCTCTTCATAGCCATAAGAAAGGTCTACAAATATTCTTGGAAAGTGTTGATTTTGTGATAAGGTTTATCTCCTATCCTATTGTATTAGTGAAACCCCTCATTTTCAGTTTGAAGAAAAATATTGTATTCAACTAGACAAAGGAAGGGAGGGCAAGTTTTGAAGCTATCAAGCAATCCATTTCTCAAGTCTTGATACGTGTTTTTCCAAACTGTGATAAGTGATTCATCCTTTACATCTTTAAAGGAGATTCAAGCATATCAACCATCTTGGTACAGTTGAACAATCATGATAAATTTGAATATCCAATAGTCCTTTTTAGTGAAGGGCTCAAAGACTATGAGCTAAGTATGAATATTTAGAAAATTAGGTCCTTGTCATTATCTAAGTACTAGAAAAATTTAGACATGTGTTGTTCAAAAATAGAATCAAACTAATGGCTCCTAATACAAGTTTTAAAAAGTTCCTCTTTAGTAGGTAAATTAGCATTAGTATGGTTGGTTGATCATTAAGGTCATGGAATATGACGTGAGAATCAAGATTACCAAGATCATGAGAGGTAAAGGGTTGTGGCAACAACCTGTATAGACCTTAAAGATAATAAGGAAGCTAGCTATTTTCTACAACAATATTGATCAATTGATCTTAGTACTCCAAATAGTTGGGTGCATTACAAGACTACATTCCTTCAAATAAGTAGATATCCTCAAAGTTGTAATAGAGAAAGGAGAAGGTATTTTGAATTGCAATCCATTCTCTTTGTTTTAGTTGATGGTCTATTATTTAGAAAATGCATAAATAGAGTTTTGTTAAGTCGAATTGATAAAAATTAGATTAATAGATCACTTGAAGAATTCTATAACAACCCATCAAGAGGTCATATTTCCCCAAGAAACACTACTATTAAAATTATGAATTTTTTCTATTATTGACCAATTTTGTTCAATGATGCCCATAAATGGGTAAGAATTTGCAAGAAATATATTTTTTTTATTGGAAATTAATGACTTGTAGGGGAAATGGGAAGAGGAGGAATGCATAAAATAATGAAAAGGTGATGCACCAAATTTAGAGTATTCCTTCCCACTTGTGATTGCACAAAGCATCAATAAAATCACTAGTAAAGCTCACACATATCTCTATTTTACCAATTCTATGAGGGAAACATGGAAGCTAGGGTTTGAAAGATCTCAAAAGGGATGAGGATTATCCACAATTAACACCCACAGTAGACTAGCACAGTCATATAACCTATAAAAATGATGAAAACTCATGCATGCAAAGAGGTATCAAATGTTACATAGAATGCAAGCATGGAGAAAAGGTGAAAGCAGTAATTGTATTAACATAGAGGCATAATCCAATTTTACAGTTGTAGAAATGCTAAAATAGCATGTCTTCCAAAGAAAATTTAGGGAAGAACCATTCAAAATGATACAAATATTGCATTTATAGTTCAGGCACAACTGATATTGACCTAACTAAACCTTAACCATGCCTAGGGTTAGAAAAAAAGGAGATCACCCCACAAAACAAGTTAAAATGACCAAATCATGAAGATCATGTTGCAGGATGACCCCTGAATGCTATGACATGCATGCCACACCTCTGCATTTGAATTCTCTGTGAATGCAGAGTAGAGGAAATCCAAGAAATTCCCCATAAAATTTAGTTTGCACAGAAAGGAATGTCGTTTCAGACATAAGGAGGCATGGGCACTGCCCTAGCATTTAATATGGCATGGAATACTAGGTAACACAGATTCTATAACAAGGAAAACTAATCCATATTGCTTGATGGTTGTTGAAAATGGATTTGTCATTACTCCAAGCTTGACCCATGAAACTCAGCATGTCTAGCCATTGGCATTTGAATTCTAACTATCAGATCTTGGATGTGCACCTGAGATTGGATCCCCAAAATGAATTTAAAACATTGTCATTGATTAGATCTCTTGTAAAATTCGGCCATTAATCTCTATCGCATCACTTTACCTAATGCAACTTCTTTTGCGCACAAAGGATACAAATGATGATATGAAGAAACCTCATGATGCAATAAAATCTCACCAACTATCTCAGGGAGCACATGTCCACCTTATTGCTCCATCATTCCTATGAAGAGGGAACCCACCATGTCTTTATCGCTACTCCAATCGCACATCACAAATAGCCATCCCCACCTTTGCTTCACAACAACGATGTGAAGCGGTGATGTGTTGACCATTGGATTTGTTTCACACTCTCTCAACTATTGATTTGACTTTATCGCATATTTCCCCTACGCTTTGGCCAGTGACAATACAATTTGTGATGTGAAGAACACATGCGATGCAACCATAATTTGACACTTGGCTCTGCTAACATCACCATCCACTAACATCACACATCACATAATGGTTCTAGCCTTCATGAAACATAAATGCAATATAAAGGCTGTGTGATAGATGAATGATCATTATCTTCAAATCTAAACCATTGAAAACATTGCAAACTATGTCACGACCATCGTATTTTTCCCTAGAACGGCATAATTCACAACAACGATGTGAATTACCTACACACTAATTGTTGGATTGCTCCTTTGAATCCAATCTATTGACATAAAAACCTAAGAAACCTTGTGCATGGTCCCACCAAGACACCTGTCATCATCCCACACCCCCACAGGGCCAAACTAAGAGCCTGCCATGATACCGTAGGACAACAGGTTGTTGCCACCTAACCATAGGAATATTCCTTCCAAATCATTTCTTCGCACATCACAAACAAAACCAGAAAACCCAAACAATGATGTAAAGACCCTTTGTGATGACCATTGATCTCCTTCCTTTCACTACAACCATTGATCTTTAAATAGTGCACATCACATTTTCATCCCATGTCATTAGGAATGAAAATATGATACAAAGGAGGGTTGCGATGAAACCAGATGTTGACACCTTTCCATCAACCCTAGAATATTTGAAGCTATCGCACATTGTGCAAAAAGAATTGGAGGTTAGGGGAAAAATGCAATGCAAAGGATGCATGTGATGGAAATAGCCATCGCAAGTTGCTCAAAGTTATATACTCCTAATAGACACAAATGTGATACATAGGAACATTGTGATGACCGTTAGATCTCCACCACATATCTTGATTCATTGATCATTGAACATCACACATGGCATCTTCACTCTATGTCGCTAGGAACCAAAATACGATACAAAGGGATGGTGTGATGAACGAATAACTTAAGAATTTTGCACATGCTCAATAAGTTGTTTTAAATAGGGGGCATACCTAGGTAATAGAATGATTTATATTTTAACAAAGGAAAAGTTATAACATGATCGACAAAAGAGAAAGGTTAGGAAACCTATGTCAGCCCTGACAGAGGTTTGATAACTAGCCAAAATATCGACAAACCATTCATTTCCATTTCCTTTTAACACTATGATCGGTGAAAGATGAAGTTTTGATAACTTCATCAGAGGTCGACAAAGTTATAGAACTTGTGAAAAGGCTGAAAACTCTTTGACTTATCCAAATTTGAACATATTTAGATGTGCAGGCTCAAACAGTCAAAAGGGACCAGGGGCAATAAACATATGATGACCTAGACATAAGGTCATAACTAAAGTGACCAGAAACTAGCTAGAGCAAGTCAACGCAAAACTAAGGCACAAGATAGCTAGGGTTTTAGGAGGGTTTTACCCTTGGCATACAAATTCAAAACCTTAACTTCAATACAATTGAGGAATTTCAAAGCCTCAAAAACCTTAAAACATCAAAATAATCATGGATTTCAATAGGATACACATATAGAATCTCTCTGATCAGATATAAGTGATGGGCATCCAATGGTGACATGAAAATGGCAATAGGCCATTATGACTCCATACCTAATGACCTAGAATAAGGCCACTAGATCCATGATTATAAAGAATCATCTCATTAAGGTTGCCAAAATATTATCATTTCATTCTCCTCTAGACCCAATATTTATAGTTAATTTGAGAATTTTTAAGAGGACCCTTATTCTCAAGGATGCCTCTTACTAATATTTTCCCCCCTTCCATGCTTCAATCAATTACCCAAGTTGAAAAAAACTTTAAAAAATGGCTAAGCATCAACACTAGCGGAGTCTTACATAAGTTTTGTAGCTAGAATTGACTCTCGAGGTCGTTAGAACCACATAAGAGCCAACATCAGCTTTCCAACCCCTTTAGCAAGATAAAATCAACTAAGTTAAGTTATTTTGATGATTTACAAATTATTTGAAACTTCTATTGGGAGCCGAAATTTTTTTCACAACCACATTGGAATCTAACAAGATTTCCAAATAAATTCAAAGGTTGATGTTTTTTCCAATAAGTGTTGAGGAGGAAAAGAAAAATTTTAAGTGGTAAGTTGTATTGATGGGTTAATATGGTTTCAAAACTTATTTTGGCTATTGATGAGGTTCTCACAACCTTGTCAAAGCCCAAAAATATTATCAAAAGTGGTTCAATCTTTGAAACCAAGCACTAACAAAAGAATAATAAAATTAGTTAAGTTTCATGCATTAACAAGATGAAGAGGTTCCAAAACCTCTGTCAACTCTTGAAAATATTTCCATAACCTTGTCAAAGCTTGATGAAAATTTTCAACTTTCAAAGGAGCCAAAGAGGAAGATAAATCAAAAGGTGCTAAATTTTAATTCACCAAGAGTTGCAAGAGGTTCTAGAACCTTCATTGTCCCCTAAAAATATTTTCATAACCATGTTGGTGCCTAATATGATTTTTGAACCTTTTCCTTTCTTTAGGGAAAATCAAATGTCATAGTTTTATATAGGTTAAATTAAAATAATCTTTTGAAAAGGTTTTGAGAAGTTGTCTAACTACCAACAAGGCTCCAAGAACTAAAATAAAAAGGGGTTTCCTATGATTTTTTCCTTACTCTCTCCCAGCTACCACCCTTCAATGCCATTAATAAAATTACAATGCTCACCAACCATGAGATGCATATAACACCAAAATTTACTTCTTTTATGCTCAACCATACTTCATTTAATGTTGTAGACACCCCATTTTTAACATGCTATTTCCCAAGCTATTATTTACAGATCAGATTTCTTGGGAAAATGTGATATACTAACAAGACATCAAAGTGGAGAAGGTTCCTTCATTCCTTAGTTGATTCAATCATATTTATGGATGTACTTCTATCTATAGACCATTGGATTATCATGGTGGCTAGCATTTTTCTATATGTTTTGATTGATTGCTACAATTTTAACACCTCTTCCAAAATAAAATCTCTATATCTCTCATTTTTCAAGGAGTTCCATCTCAATTTATAGACCAAAAGAAAATAGAAAACTTGTAATTTCTAAATATACTATAAAAAATTGGTTCAATACCTTTGAATCAATAAAAATTTGTTTTATTTTTTCCTCTTATCTCTTTAGATATTATATGTAATCCTTTAACTTAGTGGTATAGTTTGTGTATATTCTACTTATCTTGCTATGTTTCTTAGTTTTCTTATATCCATATGTGAATGGTTGTGTTTCTTTGAAGAGATGTATGTTGTGTATTATTACTTGGCATGAACTATTTGTGGATTATCTCTTCCCTCTTAGTGATTTATGAACTTCAATGACATTAATATGCACTCAAGTAAGAGCTACAAAATTGAGACCTATGTGATTTTTGGTAGTTTTATTGGTTATATATACTATTATGAGAGATCATTCCCGTTTTTATTTTGAAATACTAAAACAGATTCAATAAGGGTGTAATTTCAGGTGATAATAGTCTTCAAGGAGATAATATTGTTTCCTCTTTGGAGAGAATGAGAAATTTTTAGGAGAAAAAAATTAGAGAATAGGAGGTGATGCAATAGGAATTTAAATGGTCTAAAGATGTTTTTCAATTGAATGTTGAAGACACACAAATAAGCCATTTCCTTTTGGAGTCACTAGACCAACAAGTGACTCAAACAACATCTATCACTCGTATGGTTGGAAGTTAAATTATAAAGGAGATAATATCAAGAAAGTGTTGTTCCTGTTGATTTAAAGAGTATGATTAGTAAGATAGACATGTCGACACCAAAAAGGAAGGAAATAATCCTATCATCCATAATTAGAGATGCCTCAAGGTTCAAAATAACACAAGTTACTACTCTTGCTACTAATAAAGATCACAAAGAACTTAGACCAAAAGATGATAAGGCCTTGATAATAAATTTGAGATATTCAATAATGAAATAGGAGGTTTCAAAGATAAAATCTAATGTTACTACTACTACATCTAGATTGCAAATAGAGAAGTTGAAGAAGCAAGAGATAAAGAGATAAATTAAAGAATTGCAAGGTTATATCAAATAACTTACTAGTCCTTTATAAATTTCATATGGTACTAATGCTCCTATATGTGGCATAAACTGTTGTCTTTGCACCAAAAGATCGAATTGTTAATACCTCATACAACTTCCAGAGTTAATGAATCCATGAGAAGCAGTTAATCCATATCATGAACCTAAGCATTGTACTATACAACACAAGGAGACCAAGGGTGAACACCTTGCAACAATCCCCCCCAGCACAAGCAAGGGGTTCGAACCCATGACACAAGCTCTGATACCAATTATTGCATAGACGATTGCCATTACACCAAAAGACCAACCTGTTAATGCCTGATACAACCACCAGAGTTAATGAATCCACGGGAGGTGGTTAAGCCATGTCATGAACCCGAGCGTTGCGCTACACAACACAAGGAGATCAAGGACGCACACCTTGCAACACTATAGTCCTAATTTCTCAAGAGGAAGCTTAATCAATTAGTAGCATGAAAAATATTTTAAAATATTATAGAAGGATGGATACAAATATTAATTGAGGAAGTAGAGTATTTTATTAAAAATATAGTAGAATCCTAGGAAAATTCTTTGAATTGGCAAGAAAAAAAATAAGAAATAGATTGACAAATATAATGCAACGTAGGAAAAAAATAAAATAAAGTTTCCACAATTACTAGCTATAGAGAAGATGAAGGAACAAGAGATAATAAAAGAAAATATCCTAGATAATCAATGACCCTAAAAATAAGAAAAGGGATAGAGATTATCAAATGGGAAGATTAAATGATCAAGGATTTCCTTGAATGAATAATCTAGCATAGACAACAAGTAGTTAATCTCGAGTTCAAACAAATTACATTTTGATTGAATATAAGGAATATTGACTTTAACAAATTCCTCTAATCTTACAACTCATATAAGGAATTTGACTTTAACAAATTCCTCTTATCTTACTTCTTGTTTTCTTGTTCATTTCATTTGAATGAATTGCATGGGGAATTTCATATAAGAAATATTGACTTTAACAAATTCCTCTCATCTTACAAAACCCAATATTTCAAATATACATTTATGTAGAAACAAGACAAAGAAGAAATACAAAAGAAAAATTAAAATTACTTATGAATATTAAAGGAAGGAAAGAAGAGAAAAAGGAAGAGTCAGTTACTAAGGATGAAGGATAGATGTGTTGATATCTTTGAACTTGATGGATTCCTATGCTATTATTGCAATCCAATGGTTACATTTTGCCACTTTTGTGGATTCTCGTCATATTGTTGCATCCAAAGTAACGTGTTGAGGAATATTCATAAAATATGCCAAAATAATGGAATATTCTTTTGAAAACAATATTATCCTATTTCAAATTTAAATCATCGATTTTGATCAAATATGAACCATTCATTTGTAACTAAATTTGGGTGCCTTTCCTTTATAAAAGGGTCATCAATTGATCATTTTAAGGGACTAAAAATTATTGGTAAGTGTGGGACTAGGAACAAATAATTATTGTTACTTAATTCACTTCATGGTTTCCTTTATGTTTGAGCATTCATTCAAGTTATTAGTCTTCTAAAAATTGTAAAATGATTTGGATTCAAATTTTCTCTTTATATGAAATGTTGTGAAGTTGCACCATTTTCTAGATATTTCATAATCTATTTTATAATTTGAAAATATTTCATCAAAGCTTGCATTATCTATATGTATTTGTGATAATGTCTAATAAAATACAAAATAGTAATTTGATGCTCTATAGCTAAATTGTTATTTTTTGTAAAAAACTAAATTTAGGATTTCTTTCTCTTATCTTTCCTCTTTTATTTTTCTATTTATTTTTATCATGTCTTGTATTTGTATTTGTGTATTTGTATTTGTATGTATGTGTTTGTATTTGTGTGTATATTCCAATTAGCTTTTTAGTCACAAAAACATGTTGAACTCATCAAATATATACATGATCTACCATTATAGAATAGGTTAATGATTCCTCTTATATATGGTATCTCTTTTCCAATACAATTTAGGGATTGTATTATTTGGATTGGAACTATCCTATAGTACCCCTATAGATAGAATGTTGCTTGACCACCTATCACCTCTATAAAAAGGTTGAGGAGAGGGCCTTGTGACATATTAATAATTTTAGAGAGGGGTGAGAAGGGAGGGGACAAATGGTTTGATTTGACTCCCTGGCTCAACCAACTTATGATAACTATTCTTTCAAGCAAATTAAAGAACATACCTCGAAAAACAAGTGAAGAGTAACTATAATTGAAATAGTGTGATTGTGTCACCTTTAATGTGAGCATATTTTTATAAATAAAATAAAATAATATTACATATTTCTTGTTTCCACCTCAAACATGAGTAGATAAACATTGTGAGTTTAGTATTTAACTTATGTTTTCTAAAAGAAGCAAAACTTATTAAAATTATTTTCTCATGTCTCCCCCACATCAAATTGCAACATTTTATTAATCTCTTTTAGTTTTAGTTTTAGTTAGGTCAAAAACATTAGGTTTGAAATGACATTAAAAATAAGTGCAAGTTGTTATATAGGGAGAGGAATCCTCAATCTTGAACTGAAAACATATTTAGGTTAGTAAACAGTGAATAAACTCATTAAAATAGATGATAAAGGTAAAATTCATAGTATATCTCTCTATAAAATTAACTCCCTATCAAAAATCCTAAAGTAAAGATTGTAAAAAATTGTGAAAATTAAGATTTAAGAACAAGAAAGTGTGAAATTAATATGCAAATTATGTATCTATTGAAACACATAATGCCTCCACCAAAGTACAAACAAATCCATTGAAGCCTCAAATCTACACAAAAAATAAAATTTGACTAGTAAAAGGAGGATATATCCATTAAAATGAATGACTCTAATAACATAGACAACATATCCCCTTGTAAAACTAAACATCTGTCAAAAACCCAAAATGAAACATTTCAAAAAAATGATGAAAAACAAGATTTAAGATAGAAAATAAGAGTGAATTAGTACTCTACACATTCTTTGAAGGTCAAAATATATTCGTCGAAGTATAAATGTATCCATATATACTGAAATAGAACTTGTAAATACTAAAATACTAAAACACCAAAATTTTGATTAGTACCTAAGGGACGTGGGTCCCATCAGACGTGCCAAAAGGTGGAATGATTTCAAAAATGAACTATTCTAATTCATATTCAAAATAAACCATCTAGATTAGACCAAAAGGAAATCCAAAACTAAATCAAATATATACCCAATACCATTGAACTCATTTGATTTCTCCATGATTTACATGATTAAAAATGTCCAAGTGCTCAATTAAACATGTGTTTTCATTCATATTATTGATGGATATGGCTTAGGACAGGTTGAATTTATAGATTTTTTTGATTGGGGAATGGACAATTTAGATTGCCTTGGGAGATCAAGGGATGAGATTCAATTTGTTCCCTCACGTAAGAGGAAGGAGAAGTGTCCATATGGTTGGAGGGAAGTTGAGAGGTTAGAACAAGTGAAAGGATATGTGGAAGAGAGGTTGGGAGGTTAGGACAATTGGAAGGACATATGGAATCTGAAAGTGGCAATCTCCCAAGATTCCACTTGTCACGTGTTTTGATTTTTAAATATTTGGTTTTAAGAACAAATTATCCATGTGCACACATAAATCTAAATTAAATAAATAAAAATATTTATTTAATTTATGTGGGAATGGGATTAGTTTAGACAAATATTGGTAATGGTAATTTTAGAGGGAATATATGAGGTGGTAGATATTAATTAAATAATGCAATATTATTTAATCAACATTAGGGATGGGGGATATTAATTAAATAATAAAATATCATTTAATTAATTGAAGTGATGAAAATGAAGGAATTGAATTGAAAATTAGAAGAAATAAGAAAATCGACAAAATATCAATTTGAGTTGTCTCTGTGTGTGTGTGTGTAACATCTTTCTAAAGTATATTTATGCATTATTTTTCTTTTCAACAAAAACTTGTCAAACAATGATATACCCACATGAAAGTACATAAGACAAAATCAATAATTAACAAGATAATGTGACCAGTTGGGAGACAAAAACAACCAATCATCAAAACCACATTGATGCAAGGTTTCATCACAATTACGACTCAATGTGAATACCAAACATTGCAAATGCAACAAGACACTATCTGTGTGTTCTCGAAAACAAGGCACTCTTGTCATTCATTCTAATCTACTTCTCTCTCTTCGATGATGCTCTCCCTCCTCATTTGAGAGGGGGAAACTAATTTCTTGCATCCACCTCATTCAACCAACAAGGTAGTTAGTCTAATAATCATAATATCATAACACACAATAAATCATTCACTAACATCATAAAGAGAATAATTTATCAGTTACATGTTTCTAATCAATATCTAACTGATAATTTTCCTTTGTCGTAATATAATAAAGAAAAATAACTATAATATATATGTCCATAAACACAATTTTAGTATCATAATTTAAAACACACCAAAATATTTAACTTAAAATTAGCTAAAGTAACATATTCAACTTGATCCAAAAACAAGATGTGACATTATTTGGTTTAGCCATATCCCCTATAGATAAAATGACACTTGACCACCTATTTCTTCTATTGAAAGATTGAGAAGGTGGTCTTTCGGCTTTCTAGGATGACATCTTAATAATTTTGGAGAGGGATTAAAGAGGAGAGGATAAATGATATGATTCAACCAACTTATAACAACTATTAGTTCAAGTGAATTAAAGAACATACTTTGTTGAAGGTTAACTATGGTTGAGTGAATGCATGAATGCTTTTAATTATGTCCACGAGGCCAGCCAGCCTATGGGACCCAAGAAACTAAACCAAAACCGCTTTTGCAACAAACAAAGCAGTCGCCAACCCCACCAACTACTCCATGTTTCCCTCTAACTCTTTGCTGATTTTGTTTCTTCTACTGTGTATTTTGATCAGGTAACTTGTTGTTTCAACAATCTTCTCCTCTTCAAATAAGGCCTCTAACGATTTGACTTTAAATATATCCAAGTAACTACATCTGATGTCCTCGTAAGCCTTACACTTCATGATGTAGTGCCACTTTGTTTCCACTAAACCTGAAGAGCAAAAACAAAAAATCCTATTTGCCCATGTCTCCTTGGGTATTTTCCATCTCCTCGTTTCACACCTCAAATGGTGAGAGCTAGTTCTCAACTAGGCTATCAACATTTTAGCCTTCCTTTTTATATCTACCCCCACGTAATACTTTTGCTCGTGATCACAAGTGTGGTTAAAATGCAAAACATAGTATTCTCTTTTTTGACCAAGTTGTTTTGACCACATGATATGTTTGGATTTCTCTTTTACATACCTTTTAATTTCCACATTTGTGTTTGGACACTCTTGCATGCTTATCCCCCATTTTCCCATCCATTTGACATTTTGCCTCATCCACGTGCTCTTCCTTCTAGTTAAGTTTTCTTCCACCACAATTTTGGGCCATCGATGCTCCCCCATATTCTCAATTCTCTTCAAATAGCCTAATAAACGAATTAATGCTACCATTTCCATTTGGAAAGCCCCCACCTCAGCTAAAACAATCTCATACGAAACAATACTTTTTTATTTTGAAATTGCTTGTGATTAGGTGCTTTTGTAATCTTTCTATTTGCCTCCATTTTAGTGCTGATGTGTTGCAGCCCCAAACTTCACGACCATATAAGACTGTACAGGTGTAACAAGCAGCCCAAATAATTTCTTCTTTGTTTTCTAGTCCCATAGCTCAGTTGATCTACATCTATTTTGAAGCAAATAGAGAGATTTCTAGCCCCCTTGAATTATTTTTTCCCTACAAGTCTCCCAGCTGAGATTGCTGCAAACATCGAGACCCAAATACTTGTATTCATTCACCACTTGCAAAGAGCTTCCCTCAAATTCAAAATTTAATTGCTTCTTAGCTCTTTTCAACGTAAATATCATGACCTTGTTTTTGTTGATGTTCACTTGCATCCCTACATCTTAACAAAATAGCTCTAGAGCTTTTAGATGTTCTTGAAGACTATTTTCTGAATTTTCCATTAAGGTAAGATCATCTACATATAGCAGCAATTTGACCATGCATAAGTGGCCAAGAACACTCCATCGCCTCCTCGCTTGTCTAACCACTCTTCTAACTTGTCTATGTATAGCCCAAACAAGGTGGGAGACAAAGGGCAGCCTTGCTTGACCCCAATGTCGCTCCCAAAACACTCTGAAAGACCCGCCTTTGTTTTGATTTTGGCCTGGACCTGATCATAAAGTCTATGGACAACAGCCCTATACTTTTCTAGAATTCCAAGTTGTTCCATTCTCTCCCAAATTTTGCTTCTAGGGACTATGTCAAAATCCTTTTTGAAGTCAACAAAATAGCAAAATACCTCATTACCTTGTTTATCCCAAACTTTTTCAACCATGTGTCTGAGAGTGATGCAATGGTCAATTGTAGAATGCTTTGGTCTGAAACCGGCTTGCCCTTTCGCCCTTTTAGCTTCCTTCTCAGCCCAACGACTGATTTTGCATTCCACCATGCTCCCAAAGAGCTTCCCAAAAAGGGGATTAATCATTATGGTGCGGTAGTTTGATGGGTTGTTGACATCACCACTCTTGTGGAGAGAGATAACAACACTTGTCGTCCAATTTGCTGGAAAACCATGTTGAATGACCCTATTGAAAATCTTCTTGATATGTGGTGCCAAGAGCTCTAAACCCCATTTCAAATATTCAGCCTGCAACCCATCGATGTCCCGAGCCTTCCCCACTACCAAAGCTTTAATACCAACCTTGATATCCTTTGTGGTGAAAATTTTATCATTAGTGGTAATTATCAGAGGCAAGGTTTTATCTTGGTCTCTTTCATACAATATTTTTGCATATTCTAACCATTGAATGTTTGTAATGTTATTCTCGTTGGTACCTCTAGCCTGTTGCAATTCTCTCCAAAAACCCTTCGAATTGTGCCTTCCAAGAGAAATTAGTTCTCTCCTTCTTACTATCATGAATTCCTTTTTTTTTATCTTACTAATTTCTCATACAAATTTTTGTTTGCATGTTCATTTCCAGAAATTTTCAAACCTCTTTTAGCTGCTTTACACTCTTCAACATTCCATGGATTTGTTGGAAAACCGTTTTTGGAATTTCTTCTACCCTTAGCTCTTTTGCATGTTGTGAGAGCTTTGTGAATGATTCACATCAACTTGCTACTGTTTATAATGTTTTGGTTTTTGTTGGGGCTACCAATGCTTTTTATTTCTTTTAATTGTTTTTTAAGCATGTTTTTAAATGTCTTGATTCTCACAGGTTAGAAGAATTTTATCTTGAAGATCTCTTATTTTGCATGGTTGTGGACTGGTTCTCTACTGGGCATCTTTTTCCATTCCAAGTTTTATGTAAATAGGGCTATGGTCGGATTTCAGCTCTATTGGGCAACGCCCTATTTCTACCTCAATTATCTTTGGCATAATACTCTGTGAACCAATGACATAGTCTACCACGCTTTGCCCATTATGAGTATGACATGTGAAGGACCCTGACCTTGACAAAGTGTATTTGTGTCATATTTAATGTGAACATACTTTAATAAAAAAAAACTAATCTTACATTTTTTTTTACTTAAACATGATTAGGTAATTAAGTAAATATTTTCGAAAAGAAACCAAACTTGGTTGACTTCTTTTCTAAAGTCTTTCCCTAAATCAAATTGCAACGTTCTTTAATCTTCTTTTTCAGTTTCAGTTAGGTCTTAAAAATATTAGGTCCGGGATGGCATAAAAACCAATTGCAAGTTGTTATATAGGGACAGGAATGTGGGACCCAGTGACGGCAAAGTTGACCCCAACAATTTTGAAATTGACGGACAAGACCATTGACCCTGTTTTTGCCGTAATGCACGAGCGAAAGGGAGTCACCGACCATTATTACGTGACGCTGACGGTCCTCCGCCGTAACCGTCAAAACCCACGGCGGCCAAAAACTGGGAAATGTAAATAACCTGAGCTGTTCTGTCGCCACGGCGGTGGAGCAGGAGGTGCCGACGGCCGTCAAATGCAAAGAAACCAAGTCACCTCCGCGTGCGGGCGGTCACTGCCATGTGACCCTGCTTTTAACTCCCATTCTCCACGAGTCCTTGCCGAGTAAAAGAAACACATAGTACGTCCCACATGAAATCAACTTGCCAAGCCAACGAACACAAAAAGATAAAAGAAAAGAAAAAGTGAGCTAAGCCCAACCTTTGAGCTATATAATATAAAAAATTCCGGGCCTTTTGTTAGGCAATGTATTTAGCCTCCTAATGTATTTGGGAGAGGCAAGCCCACAAAAAGAGAGTTCTTTCTTGAGGGGGCAAAGACAAGAATCTTAACACTCAAATTTCATTGGGGAGGGAGTATTGGCAAAAGGAATCTAAATTTGACAGTGTCGGTTGGGGAGAGACCATGGCCCAAATCAGATTTTGTTAGTGCCATGGCATTTGTGAATGATGATTGAGGGTTCATCATCATACCTCATAAGTTCCAATCTCATGGTCTCGATCACTATGCAAAGCTTTGGTAACTACATCGAGGTCTCAATCATCCCATGTATTTGTCTTTTATATCCTAGGAAGAGATTATTTTATCACTTGGTTCAGCCTTTATGATGTGTTCGGTTTGTGTTGGGTGGTCTTGAGGTTTTCCTTATGTCTTTTTATATTTTATTTTTAGTGGATGTTTAAGGATTTCTTAGATGACACATTTAAGGATTTTTTTACTTATGATTTATAGATTCTAAGATAAAACTTATTATATTATTCTACGATATAAAGAAGTAATTTTTTTTTTACCTATCATCATTACATGTATTCATCTTGTATAATGACCTCAAACTTGTTTGGTGATTCTTTCTTCGATTATAAAAATATTCTTTTTTATCATACATCCCTATGTTTGGTTCTAACATGCCTCTAACGTATGTGGCATTCATGTTGAACCTCCATTCATAACAACTTGCCCCTATCTTCATCATCTTTGTATAACTTATTTGCTTACCACAAAGTCAAATATGCCATTTACAAAACATAAACTAATAAAGCCATTGATGTTGATAGCTTACAATTTGAATTCTTGAACTATGCAACTTCTATACTTTATTATTTCATATTGTTGGTTTATTTAATGTTTGCTAGTAATACATTGATGAACTCTCCATCATAGTCTTCTCAATTCATCATATCTACTTGAGTTTAGTGACCCCCTTCACCTTAAATATTACATGACTATTAATACAGGGCACACTTTCTAAGCAATTTCCAAGCTCTATGACATTATTATTAATGCCCACATCTCCCCCTTTCTAGATAATTTAAGATTCGTGATCACTTTCGAACTAATTATAGATGTGATCATCAAATGATTGATTAGTTTTTCACTTGCAAGTTATCATTGAGGAATTTCATTATAAAGGTGAATCTCTATATTGTTGCTTTGTTGATTTTAGGAAAGCCTTTGATGAAATCTACTCTATTAAAAGTTGTGAGGTAGTGACATTATGTTCAACTATTTTTGAAAATTTGTGATAGAATCAAAGGTCATTTTCATACAGGTGACACTTCTTTGGTTTTCTATGAGATTGTATTAGAGTTAACTAGGGTTTCCTACTCTCCTAGGCTATTTTTTTTGCTATATTAATGAGTTGGAAAATTTTACTTTAGAGGAGCTTTTAGACATTGATAGGCCATTGTGTGCTTCATTCTTATCCCATTATTGTTTCCCATTAATAGCATTGTTCTCATCTCCTCAATAACTAATGGTTTAGAATAATTGTAGATAAATTCGATCTTTTTGTAGTCCAACAAATGGTTAGATGTTAACTAGAAAAAATAATTAATGTGTTCTCTCATAAAAGGTGACAATCTCATTCATTCATGTTTTAAGGTGAGATTATCCCATATATCTCTTCTAATGCATATCTTGGGGTCACATTCAAAGGACCTAGATTTTCTTTCAATCTTGTTATTGAAAAAAGAATTTTTAAAGGCCACGCTACTTGAAATCAATTAGAAAACATTTTTTTTAGGTTTAGGGATACATGTACCAAGCTAGATCATTTTAACACTCTTGTTTGAACAAATTTTTATCGCTCTAAGGTTTGGTAAATGGAAATATATATATATGGAATTGAATGTGATCATCTAGAATGATTGTAAAATTTATCACTTTAGATAACTATTTGAAGTAAGAATATATAGTTTTTTAATGTATTTTCCAAGCTAAATTTGATACCCAATTGCTCAAACTAGACTCTATTTTTAGGATTTCTTATTATTTGCATGTTCCTATGAGATTTTGTAGGTAGTATGAAATGGTTACTTTGAGTTGTCCTTATTATTCTTACTTATCTTCTCTAGAGCTCTTCAAATAAAATAAAAAATGTTGATTAACCAATGTGGGCTCTCTTCTATAAACTATTGATGTCTTAAATAATAATGTTTTATCATTCAAATTTTCTTGGAAATCCCCCTATCTCAAAGTGCATCAAAAAGATATTAACAAATACATTCAAGAGGAAATTTGCAATCCCTATATCATCATACATCTACATTCCAACATACTTGGATTTCTATGCTAAGGCCATTGAGTCCAAAATTATATCATCATACATCTATATTTCTCCAAATGTGTGATGAAAATTTCTCTTTCCACACTATCTTCAACACCATTGGTCTCAAGGACTTATACTTCTTGGTTAGATGCTTTTCAAAAATTTAGATAGGCCACCACATTTGAAGAGAGGAACACATATATGTCAACTTTATTTTTAGGAATTAAAGATTGAGGATCATTTTATTTTCGCATGCATGGTTATCTATAAGATACATAGAAGATTCTAATTCTATTTTAGGGGTCACTTGAAGTAGTCTTTGGAAACTTTCTTTCAATGTAAATATTATAAGTTCTTTGCATTATATATTAACTCTTTTCCATGTTTAGGCATCATCACTTAAATAAGGGAAAAAACATGAGCATATACTAACATCAAAACTATCATCTCCTTCATATTCTAGAAAATTCTCTTACTAGAGCAAAGCATGCATCTAATAGTTCTTTACACAATTGAACTAATAAAAGGAAGTAGATTTCAAATAGTGATAATAGGAAGCACAAATCAAAACATAAGATCTCTCCTATGTTGTGGAGGCCCCCTTTTGGAAGGTTGTTTGAGGATTATAGTAATGAGGGATGAGGGAATGGCTTAGAGTTAAGTTGCTTTGTTATAATTGTAGATATTGAAATCTCACCTATAGTCATATCTATAGTATTGTAGTATTATAAATTGTTACCCTTGACAATTTCACACTAGGTTTGACACCCTCTTAAGCATGTGTATCTAATTATGCTCATTATTTGCCTGCTTAATTTTTATTTTTTGAGAAATTGAGCTAAATTCAAGAAAATGAATTAAATATTTATCTAACAAAATTTTGAAAAGACAAAAAGGCTTGGACAAGGGAATCTAATGCCCTTGTCCCACCTAATCAAGTCCAAAATTTAAAATTTTGTTGTCAACCTCAATATGTTTAAGTTCATCTAAAATCAATTGTTGACTTGTCTAAACGGTTAATGTGAAATATGTTTAAACTCGTATAAATATAAGTTCTTCCCTCTATTTGAACAACTAATTGAATTTTATGACTCTATCAGATGTCCTAAAGTAAATTAATGCAATATCAAGAGTAGAATAAGAAAAATATCTAGACAATACAATTACAAGTTTGCAACACATCAACAAATTCATATTCATGCATTGTAAGATGTTTTAATGTTTATGTTTATTATTGTTATAAGCACTAATGCTTGCACAATCTCCAAATAATCCTCCCATTTATCCTTGTATGTGATAAGCAAAGTGACTTTAGTCCAACAAGGATCTCATATTTAAGTGGTAAGTTCTAGTAGTGTTCTTTATCACTCATTCTTGTTCATTTACCTCTACTCATATGAGAGCACATGATATATATCATTATCATCATATCCATTTGTAGAGGTGGAAACACCAAAACAAGGTTTGACCAATGCAAGATCCTATATAACACAACCCTTCTCTCCTTATCTATCTTTGGGGTTATAAGTGTGAAGTGGATTTAAGTGGATTTTGGATCTGAAAGCTTCAAAACTCTAGTTCAAACATGCATGCCCTACTTATCAAGAAATTAAGGCAAGTTGATTATTCAAAAAATGTTTGACTTCAAATGTAGATTTTTATAGTGAGAGACCTACAAACCTTGCTCTACTTGTACTAGCTATAAAACCCTAGAATCCATCACTTTTGGACTAGGGAACCCATTTCCCTTGTCTTGTTGGTTCATCCTCGTATTTGAATGATAGGTTCTTCTCTATCTACACTTTTCAATTATGTTTCTTATTTTTGTCTTTTTTCTTTGATTTTTCTAGATTTTGTAATAGTTCATCACTTTAGTCTTAATTCACCTAGTTTTCTACATCTTTCAATCAATAATCACATCCCATCAATAAAAAAAGGGACCAAAAATCTAACAAATTGTTTGGCTTTCTCTCTCTCTCGGAAAGAAACCAAATAGTTTTTCTTGGTTACTTTTGTGTCCCTCAATGTTTATGGTGGAATGAGTGATTTAGGTTAGGTATTTGGCTTAGATGCCATTTCACCATCTCACATTTTGGTGAACTCAACGTCTCTTGCACTTATAATTTTTCCAATTTAACACCATATATTATATTTAATCTGACCCAAAAATTAGGTTAGTTGAATATCTCATTTCTCATATGCACTCATTCTATGTTTAAATTTTGAAAATAAAGCATTGCACTTCTTTGTTCACCAAAAATTTAGCATGTTAGTGAACCCAACCTAGATAATATTTTGCAAAAATTTCCAATTTTAATGCATACTTTCAAATCATATTTACTTCAATAAGGAGTTACATTCATTGAATATCTCATTTCATATGCAAGCATCAAGTATATTTAAGTTTTAGAAGTAAATAATTTCAACATTTTTTATTACAAAAAAGTAAAACTTAAAACACTTTCTTCTAACATATGATTAGCATATCTATCTTGTTATTTCCTTTTCAAAATGTTCTCTTTTTTAAAGTCCTTGGTAGATGTTTACTTTGTTCTTTTGGTATCCTTTTTTGTAAATGATGATGAGGCTCATGCTTGTTCCTCTACCAATATCTCTCCTAATAGTGATGATATTTTAGTGCAAGAGGATGCAATATCCTAAACCGGTATGTACTCCTATGGTTACTGGTTGCAAGTGGAGAAAGAATGATGAATCTCCTAAGAGTAATCAGAGAAAGTACAAATCAATGATTGGTGGACTTTTATATCTAACTATTACTAGACTAGATACATGCATGTAATTTGTATTGTGGCTAGATTTCAAGAAGATCATAGAGAATCACATGTGATGACAGTAAAGAGGATATTTAGATATTTGTAGGGCACTTTGGACTATGTTCTATGACATCTAAAGGATACTAATTTCTCCTAAAGTGCCTATATATATGCAGATTGGGTAGGTTGTGTGGATGATAGAAGAAG